>OZ014472.1:40268984-40447445 GCA_963965965.1 Trididemnum nubilum | reverse complement strand
TTAGTTTTGACTTAGTGGTGAAATTGAATTTTTTGAACTTTACCAAACTGGAATTACTGTAGTTATTGATCAACAATGAATATGCTTCAGAAATGAAAGATCAGATGAACGAAATTCTGATCAAAATGAGCCAAGTAATGGCAAAACAGAACAAGTTTGAAAATGAATTTTGCTCCAAAGCTGAGTTTGGTTCAACAAGTGTTGATAAAAATGAGTCTGTAAATAATACCGGCGTAAGACTCAGTACTGCTGGTCAAAGTGCAATTACTACGGAATCAATCAACAAAAACTATAAACCCAGTGTTGAAACAAGTGCCAATTTTGATCAGGAAGGCCAAGGATCTTCTAAACTGCAAGATGATTTTCACGCTAAAAAGAGACTTCAACTAAAGAAACTCTCATCATTTGTACAAGGATTAAAATCCATAGTTAACTACTTATATCAGTCCATTTACAACCAAGAACTCAAACTGAACAGCTTAGAGCAATATAGTCGTTCAAACTGTGTTATCTTACACGGTTGCGAAGCCAACTTTAGGCAGATGACTGACCGACTAGTTGAAAATTATGTTTTGGATGTAATTAACAATCATTTAGACCTTCCATGTGAAATTGAGGAACATGAACTGGTCATTTGCCATCCTCTACCTTCCTTCAAGAAAAAAAATCCAATCATTATTAAATTTGTCAGAAGATCGATCCATTCGAAATCTGGTTTTTTATCATAAAAAAAACTTGAAATTTGTTAAAGGTGCCAAATTGTCCATTACTGAATCCCTTACAAAAAGACGTCTCAAGCTGTTAGAGGAAGCCAGATCAGTATTCAAATTCAAGAATGCATGGACCACCAAAGGTGAGGTGTTTATTAATTTCAAAGGAAAAAAGCACCGCATCTTTGATTTTCCTGACATTGAAAAAATCAGGTTTCAAATCAAGAGCTAACTCCATTCAACCCTATGAAACAAATTAGTCCTGCTCTTGAATACAGCCTAACCCCACTAATAAGAGTTGACGAACATTACTGCTTTTTTTTTTGCTTATTGTGCATCAGAGGTGGAGTCCTCGAGGACGTGCTTGGCCTCGAGGACACACTTTGAAGTCCTTGGCCTTGGCCTCGAGGCCTCAAGTCCTCGAAAATTGGCCTGTCCTCGGCTCGAGGACAGCACTATTTTTTGAATTGTTAAAATTTTGTGCAGCGCTTGAAAAATTTTTTGGAAAACGGTTTTTTGTGGAGATCGCCTGAAAAATTTTTGTGAAGACCTTTTTTGTTTTTTTTGTTTTTTTGAGATCGCCTGAAAAATTTTTGTGAAGACGTTTTTTTTTTGTTTTTTTTTTTTTGGAGAGCACTTGCGCTTGTGTCCTTGATCCTTGGCCTTGGCCTCGAGCATTCCTGTCCTTGGCCTCGAGAGTGTCTGTCCTCGGAAAGGCTGTCCTTGGGTCTTGGCCTCGGATTTTTTTTGTGTCCTTGGCCTTGGCCTCGAGCCTTGTGTCCTCGACTCCACCTATGTTGTGCATACTTTTTTTTTCATTTTTTTATTTTTTAAATTTTTTAATTTTTTAAATTTACCTTCTGATGTACAGTACCTTGTTGCAAAAAAATTCTTTACTAATTTTTTGATTTTAAGCCTTATGCCCAACAATACTCCCAAAACCACAGTAGCGTAGCCAGGGGGGGCGGGGGGGCTCGAGCCCCCACCATTGACTTGTGAAGTATGCCAAATCGCACGTTTTTGGTGCTTTTGAGGCCGATTTTTTGTGAAAAATTGAAAATAGCCCCCCCATAGGAAAACAGCCCCCCTCAAACGTTCGAATTTCGGATTTCGGCCGAAAAATCACTCTCAATTTTGGCGAAGACTTTTTTTTTGGAGACCACCTGATTTTGGGCGGTAAATTCCTTCGAATTTCCGAGCTTTCCGAGAAATTTCGTCTGAATTTTCGGACAAACCGTGTGAAACTGATTCAAGAACAATGAAAATTTGGGTCAAGGTCGTTCGCACTTTTCTCACTCTTTCAAAATAGCCCCCCCCTTTTCCAAATCCTGGCTACGCGCATGCAAAACCATATGCGAATTTTGCTGCTGTACCATTAGATGTAATATTTCCCCTATTAAATGTTGTAACTGTAACTTAGCCTACCATAAAAAATGTGCCAAGCAAAGAAGTAAATCAACTGTTTCGTATTTTACAACCTGTGTAGTTGCAAATACTAACCAATGGTTATATCTTCCATGCAGTTCTACAATGTTCCGTTTTCTAATTTAGACAATGATGCTTATCGACTAGAACAAAATTTTTCAAACAAAAATTGCAAATCTTTCATAATAACCTCCAAAGCAAATTTTTGTGCTACTAAGCTAAACTTCGTTTTTTCGCAATCAGATACAGCTGATGAATTTTTACTCATCTCACATCAATATATTGACAGCAGGGTCATTCCATGTCAAAACAGCAAATTTTCAGAAAAATTCCCACTTGACCCTCTCAGATTTTGCTGAAACTTCATCAAAATGGGTTTTTTGATGAATAATGAAGATTTGCAAAGTTTTAGCTTCGGGTCATTTTTTGTTCAAAAAATATGCCCCCCTCCAGCTGCAAAAATTTTTTCGCATTTTCGCCCAACTTTGAGTCCTCATATCTTTGGATTGAAGTTACTCAGATTGCTCAAAATTGGAATTTTTGCAGACATTTTCCCACTAATTTGAGATATGGTTTTGAATTTTTAATACCGTGTTTAAATTTTGAGTTACAGACCTTCAAAACTGCTTGTTTTTTTAAAAACATACTTTTTTACCTTTTTTTGAGGGGGTATGTCTTACATCGCAAATATTACAGCCTCGTCAAACTTGCAATGCTCCTTAAGTATATATATGAGACTGTCATAAAACACTATGAAGGGGGTAGCTGCAACAGATTTTGGGTAATTAGGAATCAAATACGGCCCATTTTCTGAAAAAATCGAAATTGCGCCATCTTGTGAGCTCTGGTTGACAATGTGGGCAACATTTTAGAAATCTGAAATTTTGCACAAAGTTTGCTCACAGCCACAACTATATCACTCGTGAATTTCAAGAATGTGTCTCAACTGTAAAGTAAAACAACATAATACTCTAAGGTGGTAAACATTCACCTATTTTACTAAATTTGCTTGTGTAATTTCCCTAGCAACGGCCATAGCAACCATTTTTTCTGTGCATTAAGACGCTCCAAATTGACAAAAAAGTTATTTTGAATGAAAAATAGCAACTTCTGCAATGAGAACGTACAGTTTTCAATCAATTCTGATATTTAAATCTGTGCTCAATAGCAGAAAAATTCAGTGAATAGAACACCAAGGTAACATATTTTGCTCAAAAATAGCTTTTATCACTGTTTATTCAAGACACCAAGCCAACATTTCAACATTAGTCATGTTTCAGTGAGCGCACAGTACAGAACACATTGTACAGCAAAATATACTTGTATGCAACGTTTCAAAGCCTTGAAAAGCATCAAATTTCATACGATATGTATTTGCAATAAAAAGCAAATACCGCAACTAACAGATTTGAAGTTCTGCAGCTTTGAAGGCTCATACACAGTACAACAACCAAGTCACTAAAATGCATAAAACGATCTTGTCAGTATTATGGTTAGTTAGCCTTGCAGTTTATCATCAGTGATCATTGCGAGTCAAGACGTTGCAGCACTTTTCATTTCAGCTAAAAAAATTCAAAAATACTGTGTATACCGGTATCTAGATAGTCTTGTATTAGACTTTTTTTTTTTATAACAACAGTTTCATAAGAACACAAATTAAGAGCAATGCCAGGCTCAGCATCAAAAAATTAATCCAGAACAAGTGCTAGCACAACTTACTTGTGTAACCAGCTCTGCAGTGTTTTCCTCGGCTTTTTTTTGCCATTGGTGATTTGTGAAACAGTAGTCATGATCTATAACTACAGACAGAGCCCTTTTAACCAAGCGAGAATAAGTTTGAGTCAAGCACAAATAAAGCTGAAAACTTCCAAACATTTAAAAACAGTCATCCACACCTAAAAATTTACAGATTCTTATAAAAAAAAATGTGTAATACCCCAAACACCATCACTTTAGAGATAAGGTACTGATCCTTTTTATTCAAAGCAGGAATGAAGAACAGCTAACGAATTAAATTTGGAGTGAGAGTTTCTAAGTCTGTTGAGCAATAAGCATGAAACTTAATACCATTAAAAAGAGGAAACTTCTTGAAAGGATAAAAATTACAGGGCATTGAAAAGAGAAATAATGCAATTCAGATCTGAAGAACTTAGTTTATAGCAGGGTGTCGAACCGAACCTGAACCCGAACCGTAAACCCGAATGAACCGCTTCATTTTGGTGAACCCGAACCGAACCTGAACCAGCAAAATTTTACTTCAGTGAACCTGAACCAAACCTGAACCCTCAAAATTGTGCTCAAGTGAACCCAAACCGAACCTGAACCCCTAACAAAAGTAAGAATATATTTTTCCATATCCGAATGCCGCTGGCGCTGGTACACGCACAATAAGAGCAGTGGTGATCATCAACAGGATCAGCAATTTCTCTTTTTTTTTCTGGACGAAACGAGTAACGACAGTTAAATTTTAAGTCAATGAACCCGAACCGAACCTGAACCAGTAATATTTTACTTGAGTGAACCTGAACCAAACCTGAACCTCGAAAATGGTGCTCAAGTGAACCCGAACCAAACCTGAACCGCTAAAAT
This sequence comes from Trididemnum nubilum, assembly GCA_963965965.1. Classification (NCBI taxonomy): domain Eukaryota; kingdom Metazoa; phylum Chordata; class Ascidiacea; order Aplousobranchia; family Didemnidae; genus Trididemnum; species Trididemnum nubilum. The sequence continues at coordinate 40,442,721 of OZ014472.1, read as the reverse complement.
ATTTTGAGCAGGAGCTAAACCTGAACCCGAACCGTTATTTGAAACGGTTGGACACCCTGGTTTATAGTTTCATTTACTCTAATTTTGAAGAACAGGTGCATCTACAACACACAAGATATCTTGAAATGGAACCCAGCACTCGTTTCTTGCATCGTATTGCCATGATAAAGTGCGGTTTTGATTGCAATGCCTAAATTTAACCTAAACATCTTTCTGCTAATCGCATCATTCCATGGTAATCCAAACATACCACTGTTGATCGTAATTGCGTGCTATCTAGTGACCAAGTTAGAATTGTGCATCATTTTGAATTGGTACAATCTGGAAACGGCAAGGTGCATGTTTTTCAAATCCAAAAGAAAATTGGTTGCCAACAACATCCGAAGAAAGCCTTTTCATTTCCAGGACAGTTTCAGAAATGAGATGAAACTATGATGTGATCGAGTACCTGGGATAGTTTTACACCTGGCATAGCGCTCTTCATGTGCAAAATCTTAAAAATTCTTGGCAATATCCTTTTCATTGATGTACAGATATTTTATGCCAGCAATAGCCAAAGCAAACATGTGTTGTGAAGTTAAAATTTGACTTGTTACAGTTGCTTGTTAGCTTGTTTTCGTTACTGGACGATTTTCCATGGCTAGTAACAAAAAATGCCACTCAGCATCAAGGTCATGATTTCTTCTATGGTGGCACAAATTCGCCAATTTCTTGAAGTTAATGTATTGGCTTGCAGCGCCATTACTGAAATATACTACTGTACTTTGGAAACTGTTGGAAGCTTTTCTCGTATATAGATGAGCACACTATGGATAAATGTATGAACTGTTATGCTTCATGCTATCAGATATGATGCAGATACTTAAACACTTGACTTCAACATCATTCTGGAAGTAAACAGAAAATGGGCGGAGGGTAGCTGGGCTGTTTTCCCAATGATATCCTTGGACAGCGTCTTGAACCAGAAAGCTATAACTTTTAGCAAAATCAAGAAGAACAACAATTTCATTGCCATTGATTTGTTCTTTTATTGTTTCAAAAAAGCTGATTGAGATTATACTGACGCTGTCTTAACAAAACAAAATTTTCACAAGTGGTTTCAATAAACTCAGCTACAGTATACTGCAAATCCAAAAGTTTTGTCCTATCCGTGTAAACCACTGATTGACGGTAATAGTATCTTCCAGGTCGACATCATTTTGATCAAAGGTCTGTTTCAATACATCCTTAAGTTGATCTTTTCCAGGCCATTGCAAACATTGCTGCATCATGTTGTTTCAATTTTACACACTGCAAACCATGGCCATTAGAAAGTCTCGAAATGAAACTTTTTCAGGAAGACCATTGCGAAAAAGCTTTGCATTCTGATTGTTCGTACAAACACACACAGAATGCATACCATTAGAGTTAACGGTTACACACCATTAGGTCGAAGTTCACAAAACTTTGAAAACCCAATTGAACCACTGTTGTTCCGTTGAAATTGTTCGTAAAGTTCTTTTAAGTTAACTAACAGAAGATGGTTTTGTTTTGGAATTTTTTCACTTCCGTATTTAATTGATACAAACTCTTCACGTCTTGACTCGCAATGATCACTGATGATAAACTGCAAGGCTAACTAACCATAATACTGACAAGATCGTTTTATGCATTTTAGTGACTTGGTTGTTGTACTGTGTATGAGCCTTCAAAGCTGCAGAACTTCAAATCTGTTAGTTGCGGTATTTGCTTTTTATTGCAAATACATATCGTATGAAATTTGATGCTTTTCAAGGCTTTGAAACGTTGCATACAAGTATATTTTGCTGTACAATGTGTTCTGTACTGTGCGCTCACTGAAACATGACTAATGTTGAAATGTTGGCTTGGTGTCTTGAATAAACAGTGATAAAAGCTATTTTTGAGCAAAATATGTTACCTTGGTGTTCTATTCACTGAATTTTTCTGCTATTGAGCACAGATTTAAATATCAGAATTGATTGAAAACTGTACGTTCTCATTGCAGAAGTTGCTATTTTTCATTCAAAATAACTTTTTTGTCAATTTGGAGCGTCTTAATGCACAGAAAAAATGGTTGCTATGGCCGTTGCTAGGGAAATTACACAAGCAAATTTAGTAAAATAGGTGAATGTTTACCACCTTAGAGTATTATGTTGTTTTACTTTACAGTTGAGACACATTCTTGAAATTCACGTGTGATATAGTTGTGGCTGTGAGCAAACTTTGTGCAAAATTTCAGATTTCTAAAATGTTGCCCACATTGTCAACCAGAGCTCACAAAATGGCGCAATTTCGATTTTTTCAGAAAATGGGCCGTATTTGATTCCTAATTACCCAAAATCTGTTGCAGCTACCCCCTTCATAGTGTTTTATGACAGTCTCATATATATACTTAAGGAGCATTGCAAGTTTGATGAGGCTGTAATATGTGCGATGTAAGACATACCCCCTCAAAAAAAGGTAAAAAAGTATGTTTTTAAAAAAACAAGCAGTTTTGAAGGTCTGTAACTCAAAATTTAAACACGGTATTAAAAATTCAAAACCATATCTCAAATTAGTGGGAAAATGTCTGCAAAAATTCCAATTTTGAGCAATCTGAGTAACTTCAATCCAAAGATATGAGGACTCAAAGTTGGGCGAAAATGCGAAAAAATTTTTGCAGCTGGAGGGGGGCATATTTTTTGAACAAAAAATGACCCGAAGCTAAAACTTTGCAAATCTTCATTATTCATCAAAAAACCCATTTTGATGAAGTTTCAGCAAAATCTGAGAGGGTCAAGTGGGAATTTTTCTGAAAATTTGCTGTTTTGACATGGAATGACCCAGCGCTGACATTTACAATGTCATAAATGATAAATCTGTTTCATTTCAATACCTATGTATCAATATCATATTTTTAGAAAATAACACCAATTTTTCAAAACTAGAAGCTTTCCTGTTTTCTCTAAATTGCAGGCCAAACCTAATTGCAGTCTTCGAAACATGGATTTATCCATCATCTACCAGGCCATTCAAAACTTTGAAAGGTACAATTTTATCTCTAATAATAGGATAATGCACTAAGGAGTAGGCGTTGGAATATATGTTAAAAACATTATATCATTTTCGGTTTGTGATGAGTTTACAATAATGGAAGAAAAGTTTTTTGAGTCAATTTTATAAAGGCTGTATTTGGTGGAAATTCTATTATCTGTGGAGCAATTTACAGAACCCCAAATCCAGAAACAAATGCTAATGATATTTTCCTTTTGAACCTCAGTAATTGCTTGTCTAAAATTCCACACAGTTGCAATTGTGTAATTGGAGGTGACTTTAGCTATAATTTGCTTAATCATTAAGATAAGTTTGTGAATAGGTTTATGTGCAGTATGTATGAAAATGCCTTTTGTTCCATAATTAATAAGCCCACCAGAATAACTGATACGACTGTCACGGTCCTTGATCAAATTTGGACTAATACTCAATTTGTAGAAACCCATGCTTACATTTTAGTTGACTCAGTGTCTGACCATCTTCCTGTTTTACAGTAGTTTGTGCTAATTTTACAAGCAAATCCACTAATCAAAAAAGTATGATAAAAAAAGATCTTTCTCTAAAGCTAATCAGCTTTTTGTTTCAAAATAGGTTAAGAGGGCTTGACATTTCTTTTGCAGAATGAAGATGTCAATAAAGCCTTCACCATGTTAATGACTAAATTCACTAAAATTTTTAATGAATGTTTTCCTCTTTTGCCTGTTCAGATAAAAACTTTAAATAATCAATGGTATGATGATGAATTAAAGGAACTTCATAAAATAAAGAACCATTACTACAAAAAGTATACCGCAAGCAAAACATTAATTGCTAAAAGCAAGTACTTTTATTTAATTGAGAAAAAGAAACAAAATTATTACAAACAATTACTGAACAATCATAGATGCAGTATTAAAGACACATGGAAAATAATTACCAGCATGATGGGTAAAACTAAGAAAAGTAACTGCAGTTACCTTTTAATCAATGACAAACATGTATATGATAAAGAAGAACTAGCTGATCACTTTAATGAACATTTTTCAACAATTGCTTAAAATTTACTTAATAAATTACCTAAACCTACTACTCATTACAATGATTATTTAAGCAATGCCAATACAGAATCTATTTATTTACATGCAACCTCACCCACTGAAATAAAAAGCATAATAAGTGGTATGAAATCTAAATCGAGCAGTGGTATAGATGAAATACCTTCCAAACTATTAAAATGCTTCACTGAAAACGTTCTATTTGCACTCTCTCATATATTTAATTGATCTTTCATACAAGGAAAATTTATCGAATGCTTTAAAATTGCTAAAGTGATTCCGATTCATAAAAGTGACGCGAAAAATGACATTAACAATTACAGGCCTGTTAGCCTGCTTTCATCACTATCTAAAGTATTGGAGAAATTAATTTACAACAGAGTATATACGCTTTCTTTAGTAAACATAATATATTATTTAAAGCACAATTTGGATTTCGAAAAAATCGGTCCACAAGTCATGCTGCAACCATGCTGATTGAAAAAATAACACAAGCATTTGAATGTAAGAAGAAGGCCTTGGGTGTTTTCCTTGACCTTTCCAAGGCTTTTGATACGATCGACCGCAAAATACTTCTATGTAAACTATATCATTGTGGCATTAGAGGTATAGCTCATAAATGGTTTAAAAGTTACTTGGTCAATCGTCTTCAATGTGTTGAATGTGCTAAAACTTTGTCCTGAACATGTAGTAGGGTGACGCAGGGAGTTCCACAGGGCTCCATTTTAGGTCCCTTGTTGTTCTTGGTAGTGTATATGTCAATGACTTTAAAAGTTGTCTTAATAAATCTGACGCTATTATGTTTGCTGATGACACTACAATATTAGCAACTAATAAAAGTCTTCCAGTTCTTTTTGACATTGTTAACAAGGAATTGACAAATGTTGATAATTGGCTGATTGCGAAAAAGTTATCATTAAATGTCACAAAAACTAACTATATTGTTTTCCAAACATTGGGATCTAAACCATGTCCCAAAGATCTGTCCTTAAAACTAAGAAATATTCCAATCCAAAAAAAGAGAACTGTAAAATTTTTAAGATTAACCATAAATGAAAATTTGTCATGGAAACCCCATATGACTAACATATTGTGCAAAGTAAGAAGTGGATTATGCATTGTAAAAAAAATTAAGCCACACTTTAACAAAGAATCTCTTCTTACTCTGTAGTCTGTACCATAGCTTAAATTTGAGTCACATTTTGTACTGCATTACTCTCTGGTGTCATGGAAATAAATCAGTGGTAGGTCAACTACAAAGATCAGTCAACAATTTGAATTTATTTAATTTGAACCCTAGAGATAGTGAGGTCGAAATAATAAAATCCCAAAAATTGTTGTCCATAAACCAATTATTCGTTAAAGAAACGTCTAAATTAATGTTTTAGTGTTTCAATAATGGCCTTCAGTCTTGGTTTAAGTGTTTTTTTAAGACCAAAAGATCAAATTATGTACGTACAAGACAGACCAGTGACTTATATCCATCATTTTGTAGACTATCAACCACTCAGCAGTTGTTAAAATACAAAGAACCTCTAGTATGGAATCAACTTCCCCTAGAGCTACGAAACAGTTGCAAACCCCTTAAATCTTTTGACCTTAAAATTCATCACTACCTAACAACAGCAGCAAAATGGTTCTCATGATTTCTGTTTTGTACAAAGTTTAGTTTGTTATCGAAGTTGTGTTGTTCTTTGCTGTACCCAGTTTTTTTTTTTTTTTTCTTGTTCTAAACAGATTGCTTGTGTTTCTAACAATATGAATAGTTGTCAATTGGTATGGCACAATAATATTGCTATTGATACTGGGCCAACAAGTCAGTCAATGCAATACCATTGTTTGCTTTTTTTTTAATTTTGACTAGTCTTTGTTTTTTTGTTTTTTTTAATGCTTTAGTTTTTGCCTTTTTTTTTCAATCGATAGGCGAGATATGCATGTACCGTATTTACTCGTTTTATAGCCCGGGCCCTTATTTTTTTCAACCAAACTCACTACCGGGCCCTTATTCAAACGGGCCCTTATTCAAGCACGGGCGCTTGTTATTTTCAAAGTAAAATTAGCACAAAAATTATCGTTGAAGACAAATATTTCACGACATTAATCCTTTTTCACAACATTAATTCTTTTTTACGACATTAATTCTTTTTAACAAATGGGAGCCGTTTATACTACTATCAGTTCTTTGCTTTTGGCGGGAAAGTCTGATACCTTTTATGTAATCAATGCTATCTGTTATGTAATCAATGTATACGTAACCAATGCTATCTGCTATGCAATTGGACGCCTAAGGCGTGTTATCTACCACAGCTTGAAATTCAACAGCGTTGTGACACAAACGCTTTTTAGCCGCTTCTTATTTCCTATTGTTTTCTACCACTGCAAATCAGCTTTTACATCGGGCGGGTATTCAAGCACGGGCCCTTATTTTTTTTTTTTTTGGTTCTATTCACACGGCCGGTTATTCAAACGGGCGCTTAATCAAGATCGGGCTGTAAAACGAGTATATACGGTAAACTAAGATTATTCTTCTGCAAGCGTGTATCATCTTACTTCTTAATACATTATTTATATAACTCATTGGCGTAGCCAGAAGGGGGGCCCAGGGGGCCCGGCTCCCCCTCCAATTAAAATCACACCAATGATAAAAAATTATGCCAACATAGCGTAACGATGTTTAGTTGCAGTTTGTTTCAGTAATTGCGCATTAACAGTAATTAACAATACTATTAATGACGACGAGGGAGCCCATAACTTACAACTAGCAGTCCCCGGGGTCCCAAACTGACAATCAGGGAGCCCCGGGGACCCTAACTGATAAACAGGGGGCCCCAGGCCCTCTAACTGACAACCAGGGGTCCCAGGGCTGTAACTAACAACCAGGGGCCCCCGGAACCCCTAACTAACAACCAGGGGGCCCTAGGGCCCCTAACCGACAACCAGGGTGCCCCGGAGACCCTAACTGAGAACCAGGAAATCTCAGGGCCCCTAATTTACGACCAGGGAGCCCCGGGGCCCCTAACCAACTAACAAGGGCGCCCAGGGCCATAACTAACAACCATGGTGCCCCGGAGCCCTTAACCAACAACCAGAAGGCCACGTGGCCCCTAACTGACAACCAGGGGGCCCCCAGCGCCCCTAATTAACGACCAGGGGGCCCCAGGGCCCCTAACTTACAACCAGGGGTTCCCAAGGCCCCTAACCGACAACCAGGGAACCCCGGAGCCCCTAACTGACAACCAGGGGGTCCCCTGGGCCCCTAACTGACGACCAAGGGTCCCGGGCTAGGGACCCTTTAAATCAAATTTTTTACAATTTATATGCAAAACCTGTGAGAAATTTAAGACTTTTGTCCTAAAAGTTGCAACCCAGGCCCTCGTTTAACGTTGTCATGAACTTAATGCTATAACACAGGCGTTAATGCAAGCCCCCCCAATTGAAATACTACCAATATTAAATATAATGAGAGCATAGCCAGTATGTTGTGCTTGTCTGGAATCGAAGATTCTTTAATTTAGGATTTACGTGTACAAAAGTTAGAAATAATAATGACGACCACGTGTCCTTGCAATAATAATATCATGCAATTCTTGGAGGTTTCAAAAAGCTGTCAAGTGACTTGACTCGAGTCCTCCACGTTTCAGAAAAAAAGTTATTTTAATTTTGCTTAAAATGTTTTTTTTAAAGAAAGAACTAAAGGGCGCGATCTTATTTCAAAATCATAGGCGTAGCCAGGGGGTTGGCCTCAGGGGCCCGGGCCCCCTCAATCAAAATGCCACCAATGACAAAAATTTGACAAAAAGCCTTGTTTCTTCATTTTCAGTTTCTTTTAGCATCTTAGCGTACAACAGTACGCGCTTACAACAGTAATTAACAATAAATAATATTGACGACCAGGGACCCGGCGAACCCCCTTGATTCAATTTTTTCAACTAGTTTAAACGTATAACCAGAGTGAAATCAAGGGTTTTTGTCCAAAAACTTGCTACCTCAGGCCCTCATCTTAACTTTTTATGAACGTATTGCAATAACCAGCATCGTATTTGGCATGTGGCACAGTGCCAGGGCCTCGCGCTCAGATAGTAGGATTTTTTTGGTCTTCATATATATTTGGCAGAAAGATGTTGCAAAAATCCGCTGAGTGCCAGGGGCTCCGCGCAATGTAAATCCGGCCTGGGAATAACATGTTTAGTAAGCATAACCATCCATTGTAACATTTTTCAACAACGATTCACCTTCACCTCGCCAGTTTTTACGCGCAAAATACTTTTAAAAAATGGCTAGGGAAAATGCTCATTGAACAAAGTATTGAATTTAAATTGAGGGGACCAAGGCCCCCTGGCCGTACGTATACTCCCATAACTGGTTAAGTTTATGACAAAGCAAAAATTTCTACGGAAAATCTTCGAGTGAATTATTATTTACTGCTAAAGTATTGCAGGAGGCATGTGTCTTACTTGCACTACGTGGACCAAATCTCTTACAATTGAAAATTTACACCATAATGCAAGATTTTAAACGTATTTTGGACTTTAATTGCAAGTAAAAGGAGGATTGAATAATTAAATTTTTTCGATTGGCTTTCAAATGTTAAAAATTTAGTTCTTTCAAATGGCTCCAAACACATGCAAAATGTGATCCAATGGATTAAAATAGGTTTTTTTTCCAAAAACTTACAAAAATCGCCCAGCGGCTGAGGGCTTCGCCCCCAGATCCCGTTTGTGATACGTTTGAGTACACTAAGTTACTCAACACGACTCCTAAGCTAGACATTTGCACTTTCTAACTATCAATTTCCGTCCTCTAACCTTTATCAAAGTTCTGGTTAAGTGCCAACAGGCTACGACATTTGATCTTCCATTTCACGATAACTTTGCCCCACAAAAACTTCCTCTTTTGAAAATTTTTGATGACGTCATTGCAGGTGAGTTGTGGTTTGGGCCTCCCCCAATCAAAAATCCTGGCTACGCCTATGACATAACTATTGTCAGATGCGTCGCTGGTCTCTTGAAGTAGTTTACTCTGAATTGTACAAAGACACAATTCTTTTTTTTTGCATCTGTTTTTTGTGTTTTTCTACTTTGCTTAATGTGTATTCGAGTCTCAATCAATGTGTGTTCATTTGGTGAAGCAGCCATGCAGACATCCTGCATGTCTTAACGTGTATCGTTTTGCTGCTTCTACCTTTTTCTTGACCCCTGTTTTTATATGTGATGCTTTCAATGGACACGAGGTCATGAAATAAAACAACTGAGAACTGAACTGAAGCCATAGAAAAATTCCGGTTACCGTAATTTAAGTTTTAATTTAACAGTATTTTTTTTGTTGTTGTTATTTTAAGAGTGAAAAGTACCTCTCTTGATAGGGCATTATTTGTGAGCGTTTTATGTAAATATAGTTCTTTTTCGGCGTATTGATTTCATGGAAGCTCTTAAGCCAATAATTTTATATGTTCGTGACGATTTTTAGACAATATTTTAAATAAATAGAAACTTCTTAATGTAAATATAGTTCTTTTTCGGCCTATCGATTTTACGGAAGCTTTCAAGCCAACAATTTCATATGTTCGTGACGATTTTTAAACTATATTTAAATGAGTAGAAATTTTTTAACTGATTGGTATTCGGGAATCATAATTATAGTTTAGTGAAAAGCAAAGAATATTGAGTATATAGTAATTTCTTGTATTCCCTGCAAGCGCGCAAGTAGGATTTTTTTTTGTGCTTTGTGCTTGTTTGTGCTTGCAATGTCTACTGATTTTTGTGCTGTATGCTCAGAACCTTGTAAATCAAACCAGATGAGTATTTGCTGTGATATATGAAATTTATGGGTCCATTTTTCTTGTACTTTTTTAACAGTGGATGAATTTAACACCTGGGGATGTACAAACATGCCATTTTATTGCATAACCTGTAACCAATCTATTTTTCCTTTTCAAAATCTTAACAATTTGAACTTTGTTAAATACTTATCATAAAATTCCAACATCAACAAAAGCAGAAAAAATTTAGCTCATAAAAATTTTGTTAAAGATTTTTACGATAAAAATTCCACTATAAATTCAAAAATGGGAAATAGTGAATCACAATACTGTCAGGTGAAAGAAGTTGAATTTAAGTTAAACAAACATAATTTCACAATATTGCACATAAATATAAGAAGCATTCATGCCAACATAAATGGTTTACAAGAGTTATTAGTACAAAGTAACGTAAGTCCAGATATAATTGCATTAAGTGAAACAAAACTAAAAGTTTCCGAAAAATGTAAAGTTTCCCTAAGTGGATATGTTTTTATTCATAATGGATCAGTTACAAATGCAGGAGGCGTCGTATTTTTCATAAAAGAGCACCTTTCCTATACAATCTGCCAAAATTTAGAACTTGGTTTATCTCTTTGTGAAGATCTATGGCTAACAGTAAATTACAAAAACACCAAATGTACTGTTGGCGTTGTGTATAGACACCCACATCAAAATGTCACATTATTTAATGAAAAGATTGAACAAACATTGGAGAGTTTAAATAAATCAAAAAGTGTTTACTATATAGCTGGGGACACCAACATTAGTTTGTTCAAAAGTAATAGTAATTCACTAACCAAAAATTATTTAAATATGGTTTATAGTCAAGGCTGTATTCCTACAATCACTCATCCTACTAGAATAACGAGTACCAGCTCAACCTTGATAGATCATATTTACACAAACAATTTCATCAAAGAAATGAAAAGCTTCATATTTTTGCATGACTTGACTGACCATTTTCCAACTCTAGTCAGCACTAATTTTGGCAAACTTGATCTTACTCCTGATGAAATGCTAATTAGAGACACAAAACACTTTAATGTAGAAAAATTTAACCAAGAACTGCAAAATAACTTACAAAATATAGGAAATTATGACACATTTAATGCAAATTATCTTATGTCAACTTTTATTGGCACATTTTCATACACTCTATACGTTCATGCACCTTTGCCAAAACAAACTCGAAAAGAGAAAAAATTAAACATGAAACCATGGTTAACAAAAGGAATATTAAAATCCATAAAATGCAAAAATCAATTGTATGTAAAATGCCTAAAAGAACAAAATTCTGAACAATGGGAATATTATAAAAAATTTCGAAATAAACTAACTTAAAAGAATTAGCAAAAAAGTCGTATTTTCAAGATAAAATAGCAAAAAATAAACATAACACAAGTAAATTGTGGCTAACTATCAATAACATACTTCATCGAAAAGGCAGGAAATCAAACCAAGTTCCAAAAGAAATTCATGTCAACGATGAAATCATTCAAAATCCAAAAAATGTTAGTAACGCATTTAATGAGTACTTTGTAAATGTTGGAAACTGTTTAAGTAATAAAATTTCAGTTGCAACTGATTGTGCATTTTCTGAAACATCATTGATAACAATAAATGCAAAAAACTCTTTTTTTTTTGCGACCAATAGCCGAAAGTGAAAATTTGAGACACACAAATGGATTGAAATCCTCTAAAAGTGCTGGAAAGTTTGGAATTCCAATTAAATACATAAAGCTTTCTGCGAAAATAGTATCACCATTATTAGCTAAAATATACAACAATTGTATAAAAACTGGTTGTTTTCCCGATATTTTAAAAATTGCTGCAGTTATTCCGTTGTACAAATCAGGCCCAAAAGATATCTGCTCAAATTACCGCCCTATATCAATCCTCAGTCCATTTTCTAAAATCTTTGAAAAATGTCTGCATTTTCAATTATATAGTTATTTTCACCAAAAAAATATCTTCTGCAGAAATCAATATGGTTTCAGAAAAAATTCTTCTACGAACGATGCTGTGATTGATATCTATAATGAACTCTTGCTGAACTTAAACAACAAGAAAATAACATGCTCAATTTTCTTAGATCTTGCCAAAGCATTTGATTGTATCAACCATGAAATTTTATTGTTAAAATTAGAAAAATATGGAATTCGTGGCCTTCCACTAAGCTTGTTTCGAAGTTATCTCATGAACAGAAAACAATTTACTATTGTAAATGATATAAATTCAGATATGAATGATATTTCTTGCAGAGTGCCCCAAGGGTCAACTTTAGGTCCGCTTTTATTCATCATCTACGTAAATGACTTACCACTAGCTACTAATCTGCACGTAAGACACTTTGCTGATGATACAAATATCACAGCATCTCATCATCACAAAGATACTCTGGAAAAAATCGTGAATAACGAATTAAAACAAGTAAATAATTGGATGAAACTCAACAAGCTTTCAATAAACTATAAAAAAACTGAATACATCATCATAACTAATAAAAAAGAAAAACCAAGTTATGATATAAAAATTGACCAAACCACTATTTGTCAAAATTTATGCATTAGGTATTTAGGAGTACTGATTGATGACACTCTAACCTGGAAACCTCAAGTTGACAAAATGTGTTCAAAACTAGCTAGTGGATGTTGGGCGCTGTATCAACTAAGACCATATGTAAACAGTGCTACTCTAATGATGGTATACTACAGTTTCATTCACTCGCATCTAAACTATTGCATAAACAGTTGGGGCAGTGCAACAGTCGCAACACTAGATCCATTAATCAAGCTACAAAAAAAGCTATCAGGATAATCTCCCGTAAAAATATGAGAACACTCACGAAACTACTGTTCTCAGATTTAAAGTTATTGACAATCACAGACTTGTACCGATTTGAAGTAGCAAAACTGTTTTACAGAAATCATTACAAATCATTTAACCTTTGCAGTGCTGAAACAGAAAAAATGATATTGTTAGATTATCTTCATACATACAACACGCGAAGAAAACTCAAATGCAACTACTTTCTTCCTCGGGTTCAAACAACTCAAGCTCAAAGTTCTATTCAGTTTTTTGGTACGAAAATATGGAACCAAATACCCACTGAAATTAGGAAAATGAGCTTCTTTAAATTTAAAAAAGAACTAAAAATTCTATTTCTGTCTCAGTACTCAAGCAATTAATGCCCACAGACGTTGATTAAGGATTTTCAACTTTTTTAAATCCAAAAATGGACTCAAAAATCTATGTTTATCACAGCAAGCAAGCAGGTAATTTCTGTCCACAATTTTTAAGAAGTTTTGGTTCAGTAGGGGGGGGAATGGAGGGGGCCTGGGAAGCTTGATTTATTGAGATTCTGAGCGTATGCGTATGTGGTTTTGTTTTCGTCGTTGCTTCGTTGTTTGTTTTTGACAGTTTACTTTTGATGACCGCTTGCTGGTCTTTTATCGCTGTTTTTTTAATAAATTGAAATTGAAAATTTGGTTCAGGCGGTTGGGGTTGCTTAAATCCAATGGCAATTTATGCCTAAAAATGTCGCAATTTGGCGCCGTGCTAAGCAAAGAACGTTTATTGGAATTAACAGCCACATTTTGGTGTAAATGTCCAGGACGCTTTCTTTTAGTGGGGGTGCTTTACATCTCGATGGGGGACGCGTCCTTCTAACAATTTAAGTACTGCTGATGCTGTAAATGTTGCAGTTGATATTGTGTACTGCAATTTCTTATGCTGAAACAACCTACCTCACAAATATTTTGTCGCTATAGATGACAGCAGAGATTAACAAAAATTCAACTATAAAAAAATTTTTGAAATTCGTTTGGTCTTCTAGGCTAGCTTTGAGAAATCACTCAGGAGCTACTCAAAAGACTAACTTTATTCCTGACGTTTGGCTAGTTAGAAATCCAATTATTTTTGCGCTGAGAAAATTTTAGCTAAAGCAAAGTTTATGAAATTTTGTTTAGAATGGGTTTCCTAATTCCCAAATTATCTCGACAAAGTTATTTGTAGTCAAGACTCAAGATTTGACTACCAACAAACAGTAGCGTAGCCAAAGGGGGGGGCTATAGCCCCCCATTGGTTTGAAGAGTATGCAAAATACCCCATTTTTAGCACTTCTGAAGCCGATTTTTGCACTAAAAACGAAAATAGCCTCCCTCCTGGTATTGGCGATAAGAATTGGTCAAAGACCTGATGTGATTTGGACCAGAAAAATGGGTTTCAACCTGGCTGAAGACCTTTTTTTTTTGTTTTTTTTGTTTTTGGAGATCACCTAAAGTTAAACCGTCTTGATTTCAGTGAAGACCTTTTTTTTTCTTGGAGATCACGACTCAATCTGATTGAAGAGCGATCGAAATCTGGGTCAAGATCGTTTGATGTTGTTTCCAGCCTCCAAAAAAGCCTCCTTTCTCACTGCCAATTCCTGGCTACGCGCCCGCCAAAAAGCTATTAGTATGAGTTACTAGCAGAGGTGGAGTCCTCGAGGACGTCCTTGGCCTCGAGGACACAATTTGAAGTCCTTGGCCTCGAAGCCTCAAGTCCTCGAAAATTGCCCTGTCCTCGGCTCGAGGACCGCACTATTTTTTGAACAGTTGAAATTTCGTTGGAAAACGCCAAAAGCTCGCGGAAAATTTGCCAACACCTTTGTTGTTTTCCTCAATTGGAGCATACCCAGCCAACAATGCTATGCAGGGCCTTTACAGGTCCAATGCAGGCAGCCATTCAGGCCCTTTATCGGCTGCCTGCATTGGATCCGTATCGTTTTGGCCGCAGGGGTTACAGTGGGCCTGTGCAGGCTGTCTGTACAGGTTACGTAGTGGCTCGTACAGTCTAATTGTATACGTCTACGGGCTACGCAGTGGCTGGTGCAGTCTAACCGTATACCGGTTAACGTAGTGGCTGATGCGGGTTATGCAGTGGCTGGTGCAGGCTAACCGTATACGGGTTATGCAGTGGCTGGTGCAGGCTAACCGTATACGGGTTATGCAGTGGCTGGTGCAGGCTAACCGTATACGAGTTTACGTGTTGGCTGGTGCAATTTAACCGTGTACAGGTTACGCAGTGGCTGGTACAGACTAACCGTATATGTGTTTACACAGGGTGTGGTGCAGGCTAACTGTATCCTTTATGCAGACTACTGCCAATACATATTTGCACATGCAGTGTCACATTTTTTTTATCGTCGTATGGTGACGAATTAATGACCCTGACAAGTAGATCGAGTTTCAAAACATCAAATTAATTTTATCACATTCTAATAGCTGTAACTGTAAGTGTAGTGTATAGGATACTACACATACATATATACTGTATACAAACACGACTAACATACTCGAGCTTTATCTTGCTTATGAACATTTCAGGAAGAACCAGTATTTTTTACAAAAGAATTTTATTTCTGACGATAAATTACGTCAATGCCCTTGGCAACCATTTTAACACACCAAACCTAACAGCTTCCCAAATACTCGTATATATATATACATATATATTACGAGTATTTATGAAGCTGTTAGAAGCTGTAAAAAAGTTGCATAATATCATAACTTTACAAACGTAAAGTTCTTTTTACAGCTTTCCAATGAACTTTTTAAACTGATAAAGATGATGAATTGCAACGATGAATAGTGCTAAATTAAAAGAAAACATAAAAGCAACTGTACAGGATCGATTTGTTCGGGGCCAAGTTGTCCGGAAACCATTTGTACTAGAATCAGGTGAATTTATCTATTCTATCCAGTTTTCATGAGCTAACTCTGGCTCTCTGGGCTTTTCTACCACCGCGATCGCGACTTCCGCGGAGCCATTTCGCAACGGATTTTGCAACTTCGTCGCGCGTTGAAGCCTTCGTGAGAGGATGTTTCTTCATCGCATCTGCAATATTAAGAATATGCCAATTAAAAAAGCACAAAGTATAGAGCAACAACTTTTTTAAAGTGTTGGCCATATCTTTCAGCGTTAGTCTATGAAGAATTTGAAGATACTTCTTAAAATTTCAAGCCAATCTTTCTCTGTAACCAATAAACAAATTTGTGAGGGAAAAGACCAGTTTTATTCCTTTTAACTTACTGTTGGCCTTTATTCAGTGAGACACTCGACCATTTGTCAATACGTTTATAGCACTTTCAAAACATAAGAAAATCTTAGGCAGTTTATCATTTTGCAAACTCCGAATTCACAGTAGGCTAATGCGAGTTTAGTCATTCGTCAGATTGACTAAGAAAAGAACATATAACGGTAAAGTAAAACAAGAACAAAAACAAACCGAACATAACTTCGTAAAACTTCGTGACCCGGAATTCCTTTTTGTCCTGTCCGCCAATAAAATTGAATTGCAATGCAACGTCATTGCTTAAAACAAAGGATAAAACCCGACGAACAACGTTATCTAACGATATCCCGCCGATATCGCTTAAGAAAAAAACCTGTAAAAATGGATTGTGTAAGATTGCAAACACATAGGAGACTTAAACTTTTTTTTCTGATTTCAGAGATTACACGTTGCTAGTAACACAGCATGTTTGCCATTAAATGTTTATGCCGCTAGGCTCGATCGTGTCTGTCAAACATGTGCCCTTGAAACTCCAAATGTTCTATTGTCCATTCGTGCTGGCGTATAGAGGATATGGCAGATTATTTCAAAGGCCGATTGAAATCCTACCACGTCACAGTGACTGCAGTTTGCAAATATACAATAAACTAAACTATGAAATTCTGTTCAATTCTCGCCCAAGTTTCTTGATACGTCGTTAGATAAAATGCTTGATAACGATTAATTCCGCTCGGAGAACTCTCAGCAGGGAGGAGGCGAAAAAGCAAATAGAAAACAACAATAATTCATAACTCAGAATAAATTTATCACATTAATTAAACTGCTGTCGCTTTTAAAAATAAAAAGTCAACAGAATTTAAGTTTTGCTGATACGTAAACAACAAAAAATTGCGCGCAGAAACATTACTATATACTAATTAATTATACTAACTATAGTAACTACATATTAAAGTGCCACTCAGCTCGAAATGAGTTAGCGATTAAAACAAAACAATTGTTTAAAAAAAATTTAACTACCGGTACCAATTTTTGAGCAAGACTCTTCGCTTTCGAAGAGCCACCAAAATTCAAAGTTTGACTCCGCAACTTCAGTTAGAAACTTAGGAATGCGTAGTGGCACTTTTCCATGCAAAGCAAATAAACAAAAGATTTAGTAGCATAAGCTTACGTTTTTTTAAAAACTAGGATCTCCAAGTTTGATTTTCATTTTTTCAAACTTTTCAATAGTCTTGATTGGAAAAGAAAGATCATCGGGTAAAGTGAAGGACTGCTCACTGCTCGAGACATTATTTTTTAACATATTTGTCAGCAAAGAAGAGTGAACTGTTAGAGTTGCCTTTAGTTCTTCTTGATTTTTTAAAATTTGTATCAGCAGATGTTCTGAGGTAGATGGCTCTGAAAGATTTGATTGTATTGCTTCGTTTAGTTTATTTACTTGCCAAGTGGAGTGGGCCGGAAGGAAGCAAAGAGACCTTACCGTCTTGAAGTCAAGATGCCACCGGCCATCTGTCTACCATTTTCTGACGGGGAAACCCGCAGGTGCTTTCCCAAAAACAAATAACTAAACTTGCCGGTTTGTTTTTCACACCGTCCCATTAACAGTGAGTGTAAAGCAAGGAAGCCGTTAATACGTATTTTTTAATCTTTAGCTTGTCCCGACTCGGAACCGAACCACCAACCCTTAAAACAACATTTTTAAACGTCAAATCGCATTCGACTTACCAGTTGCAGCAGTTGAGGAAAACACAGCAGGTACAGTTCTAGGTGAGCTGGCATTTTTGTCACACGTCAAAAACGATTGGGTGTCTGCTGATAACAGCACATCTGACTCCATTGTTAGCAATTCTCTGGGTGGAGTTGGCGGATCAATATCTTCGTCTTCAGATGAAGATGAATCAAATATACGCTTAGCATTTGGCCTGCAATACAAGCTATGCTAGTTTCTTCTTTGATTAGAAATTATCGTACGCTCTAAACGGAATAAATATTTGTTAGTGCTCTCAGTATGATGCAAAGCTGTAATTGCATCACGTCATATTCTGTAAAGCAAAAAGCAATAGGAGCGAGTTACAATCAATGAATTATTCTTCATCAAACATTACGCATTGTGTATAGAAATGCTAAAGTAGCCTAATTTATCTTTATTAATTTTTTGCGGCAAGTCTCTAAAAATGCTGCAGTAGACTAAATGATAATAATTTTCCACATTTACTCAATACCTCCGAGGTCGTTTTCGTGGGGGTGTTTGACACTCTGCTCCATCTGTATTGATGTCCGAAGCATTTAAGGACATTTTTAATTTTCGAAGTGCTTTGACTTAAGTTTCTACATAAAATTATTTAATCAGTTGAGAGCGAATTTCAAACACAAACGACTTGGTATGTTGACGAGTTGGAAAAATAGCACCTGTAACGAAAATAAAGTGAAGTAAATAGATCTACAGCGCTTTGATGCAGACTTTCGAATCATAACATTATCAGTGCGTGCTTTTGAATCCAGGAACTTTTGCCACATATAGTTTCTATATGGTTAAATCAACTTACATGAAACAGCTTTGGAAACACATAAAATATATGGCAAAGCTAAGGATGTAGACAAAAGATTAACAAAAGAGCTCTAATGACGATGGATGCAGCAATCCCTTTTTATAAATAATTTTTCGGCAACAAACATCTACTGTAACATACCAACACATAATAACTAAAGCCTACATAACACCGTGCTTGGGACTGTGGCGTCTCATTTGGCTGTGACCGCTGGTCATGCACGCAAGATGAAAGTAATAGCTTTGTTACCAGAATTGGCGTCGCATTTGTTAGCACTGTATGATAGATACGACTCAGGTCCCAGGTTGCAGACGCCGGCGATTCCGCTGTCGAGACATTTGCGATCTGTATTGTTGTTTTGCTATTTTATAAATTCGGTAGAGGTTTCAAAATTCGGTCGGTCGGGCATTTTAAAAATGTTAACTTTCATCTTGCGTGCATGACCAGCGGTCACAACCAAATGAGACACCACAGTCCCCAGCACGGTGTTATGTAGCTCCGTTGCTTTCGCGGTGATGTCAAAAGCGGTCGCAAACCGGTTTAAACTAGAATCTTCACTTCGCCTGGTTTTCATAGCGGGTCTTATGTAAACGTAGCCTTAGATTGCAACTTACCTGCTTTTTCAAGACTGAGTATTTTGAATTTGTTCCATTTCTCACCAGCTTCCCACCGCTCTTCGACCGCTTTATTTGTCCTGTTAGCAGTCCAGGTCTTTTTTGGCCAATAGCATTCGTCCTCTTCATTATTGACGAACCAATTGATTGGAATTACAGCCGAAGAATTCAACTCGATAAATTCTACTACTGCATACATTCTACTAATGTACTACTGCATACATTTCTAAAAAACACATTATTCGATATGCGGCACACACAGGAATATGTAATCCGGGCACATACAGGAATACGTGGACTTACAGTTTTGAATGACGACACACGATGCTGGCGGAGTACCATCACTGCCAGCATCTGATTCGAAACAGCGCAGCAGCATGGAGCTGGTAAAAGGATAAACCCCTCGTTCTCTTTGGATTTATCCTATTCTCATTCTTTACAATGAGAATATTAATTATAATTGTAAAGAATTACAATTAAAACAATTGTAAAGAACTAATTGTAAACACTTTACAATTAATATTTATAGTAATTGTAAATTGCAGTATTCTCTTTTCAGTTGCAGCTTTACTTTACAAAAAAGAAGCTGCCACCGAAGAGAGAATACTGCAATTACTTTAAATTTCGGTGGCAGTTTCACTTTAAGACCATAAGGTTATTCGCTGTTCCCTGGCCAGGGAAACTCAGTACGTAAAATAAATAAATACAGATACAAATACTTCACCGCCATCACTATGTCAACACCAAACTATTGTAAAACCATTCAGAAAAGTTTGTTACTACCAATAATCATAGGAGGACATAAACCGCTAATTAGCGAAGCTAATTTTTTCACCAGCGGATTAGAGGTTCCGACAACTTTCAAAAATGTTAGCGGACTGTTTATCGAAGCTAAATTTTTTAGCCAATCTGTTAGGATAAGAATACTTGCAACCGTGGTTTCAATAAAGCATAGACTTAAAATTTACCATAATTAGCCGTTTTGCTGGGCAAAAAAAATGTACTTCAAGTATAGACCAAGGTTTGATTCCTGGTCGGGTCAAACCCAACCCTACAACCACGACCTGAAATGAAAGATGTCCAATCCTGCAAAAAAGTAGTGAGTGGTTTAAACATTCTATTACTGTAGGAATACGGTACCATTAGCGGCAATTTTTGAACGACTTAACACACCAATATCAAAGGCTTTCGGTGCTTCTCCCCGGACTTCGTTGGGGTAGATTACAACGCTCCTCCAGATTTTCTAATGATCACTTGCTAGGTTTTTGATAAGTTATTACAAGACAATTTTCAAAGCAATAAAGACATGAATGTTTTTCCGCCCCCGTAAGAAAATTTTGGAGTGGTTGCGCCCCTGGTAGTAGTATTTGATGTATTTGCGAGTCACATTTGCAAATAAAAAATAAAGCGCAATCAAAAAATATTAAAGTGCGTCGAGTTACAAAATTGAATTTTTTGTTGTTTTTGTCTGAATTTATAATCATATGGTTAGTTATAGCGAATTAGCGGACTAGCGTTAGCTTCCGCTTACGGAAAATTCGTGTCATCGGATTAGCGTTAGCGAACCTAATCTTTTCGTTTATCGGAATAGCTGTTAGCGGAGCTAGTGTTGCGTTAGCTGTGCCCATCTATGCTAATAATTTGTATATAAGGGAGGCTAAAAGAGCCTACCTATCAACAGTAAATAGTTAGCTTCTCTGGTTGGTACGCTAACGCAGAAGTGTTTACAAATTATCAGGGAAAAATTTTATCTGCAAAAATGATGCATTTATAGGGTGGCTTAAAAATTGCATATTAAAATTGCAGCTCTCACCTAATAAAATCGTGTTTTAGCTAGTACCAGTAGATAAAATAGGCACAAATGAGCAGAACACTGGTAACATATGTACTCTTGTATAAAACTATGTGCTATTTTCGGAATTTTCCATGATCCGTATGAACTAATGGAATGGCTACATGAACATCTTTAAATGGAAGTAGAATCGTTTTGCAACCAAGATTTTCTACAGGAAAAGCATCAAAATCACTACCGGTATTAAGTAAATCAACAGCCCAAATGTTAAGCCTGGAAGAATTCAGTGGAAAGTCAAAAAAATCAATATTTCTGCAAAATTTCTGAACAACAAAAAAGGTGCCTTCAGTGGGCTTCAGCAAGATGTTTTCCGCAAGATATATACTGCCATTAACTTCAAAGCAATCATTCGGGCTTGTTATAGATACAACATATTTCCCCAGATACTCTCCATATTGGTCAAATTTACTGTGAGATGATGGGAGAGGACCAGCATTGTGCTTTTGTCTGTGGCATTTCAAGGCAGCATCAGGGCTATTATGTTCAGCAACAAGATTCTCATTAGCCCGAACTTTTTCCGCATATCGACGAACAATTTGGCTGATTGGATTTTGAGGTCTGCGAACAGCAGATTTCAAATGACCCAAAAAACTTTCAAACGGAAAACAGGATACTGTGTTCAAACTGCCATATTTTCTTGCATCATCAGCTAGATAAATCAAACTATGAACATTATAGACTAACTGCTCATCGCCATAATGCTCGGAGACACCTTTGACAAAACACTTCAGCAGTTTCTCGGCATAGTCATATGACTCACTGTTACTTTTGTTATTTAGCAAAATCCTAATTGCAACAGAGAGACACATAAAATTTTTGTACAATGCTGGTGTAAGTTTTCCTTTTAAAACAACAGTTCCAGTGTACAAAAGGAATAATCTAAACTCAGTTGCCTTCCACTGACGAAACTCAAACAATGATCGAGGTTTACGGGAAAATTCACATGGCAACGAACTTTTTAAAGAAAGAAGATCATCAGAAACACAATTTGCAATTCGCATTGGCAATATACCAGCGCCTCGTGAAGGTACCCACAAATTAATAATCCTTCGAACAACTCCTAGGCACACCAAGTGCATATAATCAAGAACGAATTGACTCACCATCCCAATTCCAAGGTCTTGAAATGGAGAGGTACCAGTTTGATGATTTTGATAGAAATTGTCGGCAAATTGTTCATCATTCCTCAATGAAGCCTCTGTCTCAGGAAAAATAATTCTGCTTTGAAAATGCTCTCCTTTTTGCACATTATTTTCACATCCATAATAACCTCCATGTCCTTTTACGCACTTTAAAAAGGAATGGGCGGGAGCATCACAGATAAAAGCATCAGGTATGTTAAAGCGGCATTGAAGACTAGGTTTTATTGATTTATTGCATTTGAAACAAAATTTGTATTTTTAAAATAATTTTTGAGCTCACCTTCAGAATTCTACGATTACTACATCAAAAGATTATTGCATTTATATTTTCCCTTATTTCGTAGAATTTCTTTCACTTTTTTAAAAATTTGTCTACGTTTGGTGTCGCTGTTACTGTTACTAGGGCTACTACACGGTAGCTGACATTAATCATTACTTACGGTATGTAAGCCTAGCCTATTAAGAAATTATAAAAAACAGTAAGTCTAGAGTAACCTACAGCAATTTATACCAGGGTATCGAACCGTTTCGAATAACGGTTCGGGTTCAGGTTTAGCTCCGGCTCAAAATATTTTAGCGGTTCAGGTTTGGTTCGGGTTTATTTGAGCACCATTTTCGAGGTTCAGGTTTGGTTCAGGTTCACTGAAGTAAAATATTACTGGTTCAGGTTCGGTTCGGGTTCATTGACTTAAAATTTAACTGTCGTTACTCGTTTCGTCCAGAAAAAAAAAAGGAGAAATTGTTGATCCTGCTGAAGTTCACCACTGCTCTTATTGTGCGTGTACCAGTGTCAGCGGCCTCCGGATATGGAAAAAATATATTCTTACTTTTGTTAGGGGTTCAGGTTCGGTTCGGGTTCACTTGAGCACAATTTTGAGGGTTCAGGTTTGGTTCGGGTTCACTGAAGTAAAATTTTGCTGGTTCAGGTTCGGTTCGGGTTCACCAAAATGAAGCGGTTCATTCGGGTTTACGGTTCGGGTTCAGGTTCGGTTCGACACCCTGATTTATACAGGTTGGTTTACCCCAATAATTAGAAAAAACGACTTGGCCAAAAATAGGCCTACTTTTCATGTTTTCTTCTAAGTGCACTAAATCAAATATGCTTGTGCTAAAAGATGCAAATTTAAACTACTAAGATGAATTCCACTTTTAAAAACTCATCTAAGTACCGAAGCCACAGCAGAAAACCTGCCATAGGCACATCGTCACTCCCAGACCTATAATTTGGCAAAGTTGGTTTTGAAATCGCTTATGCAAATTTGATGTAGTGTTGCCCCTGCAAAATTTTTTCCCTTATTTCAAAATCTTTTCCCTTGAAGCTATTTAACCTCAAACAATGAAAAAACGGGACAAAAACGTTGCTAATCAATTATTTTTTATAAATTTGGTGTTAAAATTCAAAAATTAGACTTCAATGCCCTTTCAACTCGAAACACTTTGTTTTCAAAAACAAACCTATCTTTTACCACAGCTTTAAGATCGCCAATGAAATCATGCAAGTAATCACATAAATTAGTAGGCTTTGATGTACCATGATACACACCGATCATTATCACTCCTATTTCTGGAATTTCATTGATCAAGGCTAAAATTGGCCACAGGCAGGTTTTTGTACTATTTGTTAAAGGTATGCCATCAATGTTGATGCGCATTGTCAAAGACTTTATGCTTTCAAGTGAAAATTTGAGAGAATTCTGGAGCAGTTTTAAAGCTAAATGCAACATGTTGTTGATTCCAAAATGATAATATTCACCATCAGCAGCTTTTTGAATTTTAGTTTCTTTAGGAGTAGCTAAAAGTGTTCTTGCATCTAAAGGAATATCAAGATTATGTTCTCTCAATATGATCAGCAACGCACATAAAGCAATATGAGGTATATTAAACTTTGTCGCACACAACGCTAAACGTTCTCGTATGATTGAAAACTGTTATCATCATCTTCATCAGAACAGCTTTCAATTTCAGAATGCATACCAGCAAGCTGAGGTGGTTGAAAGCTTTCGCCATCATCTTTATCAGAACTGTTGTTAATCTCAGAAACCATACCAGCACACTTACCCTTGAAACTACTGGTATCCTTGTTGTTTACTAACGGTTGCATTAGACCAGGTGGTAGTGGTTCGGTTGTGGTCAGGGATTCTGGTATAGCTGATACCTTATCAGCAAAAAAACGACTGGTGGAACTTAGAACAAGTCTGTTGTTAGCTAGCTTTGGTACTTTTTGATTTGCTCCACGTAAAATATCATCAACTTTCTTTTGAAGATGTCGTCTTTTGGATCGTTTACTGCTATAAACAATATCTGACATGATAAAAATTTTGTGGACTAATAAGTGTACTCAATATATGTAACAAATATCTAAAAATTAGTGACATTATTATCTCATGGTGCTTTGTTTGCAAACTTTTCTAGAACATTTTGCGTTCAAAGCAAATTGAAATAGCTTACTCAACCATAGGCATAAACGTATGAAATTCTTTCATCAAATAGGGAAAGTAAAGTGATAAGAAAAAATTTTTGCAATGACAAAAATCAATTGAATGCTAGTAAAATTCTTTATTTGATGCTTTTAATCATTTAAAAACTTTTATCAACATTGAAAGATTAATAATAAGTTATAATCAGGGTGTCGAACCGAACCTGAACCCGAACCGTAAACCCGAATGAACCGCTTCATTTTGGAGAACCCGAACCGAACCTGAACCAGCAAAATTTTACTTCAGTGAACCTGAACCAAACCTGAACCCTCAAAATTGTGCTCAAGTGAACCCAAACCGAACCTGAACCCCTAACAAAAGTAAGAATATATTTTTCCATATCCGATTGCCGCTGGCGCTGGTACACGCACAATAAGAGCAGTGGTGATCATCAACAGGATCAGCAATTTCTCCTTTTTTTTTTCTGGACGAAAAGAGTAACGACAGTTAAATTTTAAGTCAAAGAACCCGAATCGAACCTGAACCAGTAATATTTTACTTCAGTGAACCTGAACCAAACCTGAACCCTCAAAATTCTGCTCAAGTAAACCCAAACCGAACCTGAACCCCTAACAAAAGTAAGAATATATTTTTTCCATATCCGAATGCCGCTGGCGCTGGTACACGCACAATAAGAGCAGTGGTGATTAGAGATGGCAACAGCGCAGCGTACGCGGCCGCGCGCTGTTGTTGGTGCACCGCGCCGCGCAGCGTGGCAACCAAAATCTGTATTACGTCACAGCATCAGCGTAGCGCCGCGTACTATAATTTTTTACATTTTTTTACAATTATTACTGGTGAATTATTTTGTTATGTCCAACAATGGTAGGTCATGATGCAACTATAATATGAATTGAAGACAATAACAATATCATGTTGTGACAATACATATATTTAGGGTACTAAAACAGTCAATGCTGCCTTCGGTGGAAGCAATCATTGCTTGAAGTATATTTTTTTAGAATTCGGAGCATCCCAAAATAGGCTATTTTGGCTACAACGAACTTAGTTTTGATTGGCTGAACATATTTCTTGACACCAAGAAAAAGATTTTGGTTTTGGTAGGCTAGACTAGGAAAAGTTTAGAATGTTGGGAGAGAAGATGGAACAAAGGCAGATAAAAAAAATGTTGATGAAGCAGGTTTGTGTGAAACAAGCATCAGAGCAGAGGCACATAGCCTAGCCACAAGCAGGGCCTCAGAAAGAAAATTTTCCAGGGGGTACGAAGGTCGATACCGGGCCCCCAAATCTTATTGGGCCCCCCAAGCCATAAATCAATGACCCAGCACCAAACTTGCGCAAATTTTTTTTCCGATTTTTTGTCCAAAATTTGTTGAAGAGCAAAAAAAGGTCTTCGCTGAAATTTGGTTTGATTTTTTGCCCAAGGTTGGGTGCCGGCCTAAATACGCCCCTGGGTGCAATAGGCTACCAAAACTTAACGCGAAAACCTGAACTCTTCCGAGCCCCCCAAGGCCTGGGTACGATGTAGGCCCGGGTACGTTGTACCCCCTGAACCCCCTCTCGCAGGTTCTGGCCCCGAGGTACCCACCCAGTATGCAGTAGACCTATGATATTGGTACAATGCTTGCATTTTCGGGGGACAGAGTTAGTTCAGTGTAGCCTATAGCGTTCGTCAACAGGTCATGTCATAAAGCATTAGCTTTTAGTCCTACCATAGATGGCTGTATCCTGTCTGGTACAAGGTAAGTAAGAAGACTAGGCTACACAAAGTTGCAATGACCCAATAGCCTATGTTGTGGTAGCGGATGATTACAGGGTTCTAAGTAGAGTACAAAGACTAGGCTACACAAATTTCCAATGACAGAATAGTCTAGTACGTAGTAGCAAAATTTATTCCACAATCAAACACACCTGCATACGGCAAAGGTAGCCTATAATACATGGAGTAGTTTCATACAAGTGTAGTAGTTTGTGACAGCACGCAGAGCACATGATACCTTATAATTCATTATTTGAGCTACTGGTTAAGGATTAGTACAGTAGTTGCATGAAATAATCAGGTA
Organism: Trididemnum nubilum; assembly: GCA_963965965.1. Classification (NCBI taxonomy): domain Eukaryota; kingdom Metazoa; phylum Chordata; class Ascidiacea; order Aplousobranchia; family Didemnidae; genus Trididemnum; species Trididemnum nubilum. The sequence continues at coordinate 40,416,144 of OZ014472.1, read as the reverse complement.
GACTGGTAGATTGTGTTTGATTGCCAAAACATGGTGCAGAAAAACTGCTAAAAAGCACACATAAGGCAGATTAAACCTGAAAGCCTGTAATTGAAACGACTGATCTCACGTCACATGTTTTTCAGTGTTTACTTGGCCATTTTCAAAGTTAACGAGTGCGAAGTTTCAGATATTTACTTAAAACTCGATAATGGTTTGGTCTAGCTACATGAAATTTTGACAGCAGTTTGAGATTCATAAGTTTTGTGTGTGCCAAATTTCAAGGCAATGAGTCCCGTAACTTCAGGTTTAGGACGCGAAAACTACTTCAAAAGTTTGGTGTAAAAAGCGGTCTTATTCAAAAACGGCTTAAGTATGGCAAAAAATATTTCACATAGTTATATGACATAAGATACCCTTTCATCCCTACCTACACTTTTAACGGCATTGAGTTTTTTTTCTTTTTTCATTTTTCGCTTTCTAAATTTTGTGCACTCTTCTTCTCCTAAACCACACAACATCCATATCTAATTTTTGTGTAAATTTGTTGAGCTGCAAATGCAATTTTGTCTCCTGAAATTTTTTGAGGCTTCTCCCCAGAACCCCCCCAAAATGGGGCCCTAAAAAGCTAATTTTTTTAATTGCTCAAGCTAGGGTGATAGTTTTTTGTTTATATTGGTAGATATTTAAGCAACAAATAGTTTGACATAATATGGAGGTACCACCCCCCCCCAGGGGCCCCCAAATGGACTCCTAAGAAATTAGTATTTTAAATGGCTTAAGCTAGGGCATTACTTTTTTTTATATTGGCAGATGTTTAAAAAACAAATATTTTGACATGGTTTGAGAGAGCAACCCTTTGGAAAACTCTCCAAAATAATACCCCTAAAATCAATTTTTTTGTATGTGAAGCTAATTTTTTTGTGATGTTAGTAGAAATTTAAAGGAAATTTAACTTGCGGTGCGGCGCGGTGCAGCGTGAGCTTAGTTGTGTTTGGATGCGGTGCGGTGCAGCATGCGGACAAGGTTTGTGGATGCAGCGCAGCATGCGGATGCATTTTTTGTTATCCGCGCCATCTCTAGTGGTGATCATCAACAGGATCAACAATTTCTTCTTTTTTTTTCTGGACGTAACAAGTAACGACAGTTAAATTTTAAGTTAATGAACCCGAACCAAACCTGAACCAGTAATATTTTACTTGAGTGAACCTGAACCAAACCTGAACCTCGAAAATGGTGCTCAAATGAACCCGAACCAAACCTGAACCGCTAAAATATTTTGAGCCGGAGCTAAACTTGAACCGTTATTTGAAACGGTTCGACACCCTGGTTATAATGCTAAGTGACTTCTAATTGCGAACAACAGGCACCTGTCTGCAGATGCCGTTTCTCTTCAACAACTCGATTCAAAGCATCATGAATAAACAAACGCACGTAAAGAAAATTGGTAGCTGATGCAGGTTCCGGAACATGCGCCACTGCCAGCAGTCTCAACAATTGGTTTTGCTTAACGAAGTATCAGTACAAAGTACTGCCGTGTCTTGAACCAAGGAGTTAAAAACAAAATTTCTGGAAGCAGCACTGTAGCAGAGTGGAAAGCAAACTACCAGTACCGATAAACAACAGCCATCAGTTTCATAGTACAGATCTTACTCAATTACTCATTACTTATATTACTCAATTCAATTACTTATAGTACAGATCTTACTGTACATTCAATCATAGGCTTTGGTGGTCCTACTGGAATAGGTGGTCTAAGATTATGAACATTAGTCTAATGCAAGCTTTGGAGAAACTTAATCATCAGATCTTTGCTTAGACTCTCTGAAATGTTGGTATGGAAAAATAAACAAGTTTTTGTTACTTTTTATGCAGGAAAAGTAGTACAGTAATAACTGTATTAGCTTTTAAAAAACTAAGTTTTGCTTGATTTAACTCATTTGGGTTAAAATTTAAATGTTTAACGTAATCAGCCTGACGAATAAACACCTAAACCAGTTGTAGTCTATTAGCTAAAGTACCGGTATCCAGTAAACTTCACAGCAAAAATGTTCAGCAGCCGCCAATCTGGAACAATAGGATAAGTTTTCCTGCATAAAAAGTAACAAAAACTTGTTTATTTTTCCATACCAACATTTCAGAGAGTGAAAAAGCTACTAGCCAAGTCTACTCAGCACTAAACCTGATTGAGCTGCTGTGCAGTTGGTGTGTGTATGCTTGGCTAAGGCTGCTTTCTTAGCACTTAACGCATTCCTGTAACCTGCTGCCCTAACCTTTTACTGACAAATTTGTGATATGCTAGGATGGAATTAAAATACGCTAGCGATTAGGCTACTAGTTTCATCGCATTTATCTAGCCTAGTGTATCAGTGCATCGTAAAGTAGCCTGGACTTGAGCATTATACAATATTGGTAGCCTATTTGATCTAGGCCCACTAGGTATAGCCTACTCCTAAAAGACTTAATAAAATTGCATTTTCAAAGGTCTCTGCCTAAATCAAACTCCTTTTCAGGACCAAGCTAAAATAAGATTGCAGAGTCCAGTAGGCCTAGCCGTAAATCTTAACTTGATGTAGAAGCACACTAGGGTAGGGTCACCACTCCCCGGACAAAATTGATTATTTTTACTTATTTTATCCATACTTAACGAATTTTGGACCTAGAACTTCGAGATTTCGCACAGTTGCATATACTGTTGCACCCTAACTGTTGCAAAAATTTTAACTCTTTATTTTTTGTTTTAGGGGGTGAATCAATCGTCTGAAATTGCCCCAATGAAGTCACCAGTCCCCGGACAAAGTAACCAGTCCCCGGACATAAGTCACCAGTCCTCGGACACAAGTCACCAGCCTGCGTACTGCACACCGATTCAAAGCGAACAATTATTGCATTATTTTTTAACAATAAAACAATTATCGCGTGAATGCGTAGTTTCAGTTGAATATTTGTTAATGTTTATGTATAATTACTTAGGTTACTCCATGTTTGGCATTGGCTGCTGTTTCGTTATGTGAGAATAAGAAAATCGCTATCCTTACACTAATAATCTCAACCCCAACCTAACCCAAACTCTAACTCTAACGTTAATCTCAACCCAAACTCAAAATCTAACCCAAACCATAACGATAATTTTGAAAATAAAAAGGAGTAAATGCTGAGCTCTCACTGTTTGCTTTCTTGTTCTCTTTATTGGCATCACGTAACGTAACACTAGCCACTTCTAATTCTTTTTAACATGAAGTTTTCTAAACACAAATTACGGGTAAGAATACAGTCCTGACTTTAGCATTTGCCGAGTTGGGTTGTATTTACTTGGGGTTTTTAAATGAGATCTTTAGAACTTTTTGGTCAAAATCGTAGGTGCGCTCGTTTCTTGCTCTTGTTCGCCTCACTCCACCCATGCTCACATGAGAAAAGCCCTGTACAATATAACGCCATCCAAATCGTAATTCAACCCTGCAAATACTATCAGTACGTTGTTGAAAGTGAAATAAAACAGAAAAAGCACAACTCGGTCATAAACAATTAAAGTTTAATTCACACAAAAATTATAATCAATTTTTGCACCAAAATATCGCAACATAACATGGTAAACATAATGAAAAGTCGTATAAAACACAAATTCACTTAATTGATTTACAGAAGCAGTTTAAACATTTACAGATGATTTATTCCTTTATTTTCAACTTATCCTAAAACCGAAAAATATGATTATAGCACTTGCCACTAATTTTCATTTGTGACAAAACATTTTCACCCAATATTTTTGCATTTATGACGAAACTTTGACGTTGAAAAATAGTGTCCGAGAAGTGGTGACTTTACCAGATTTTTTGATGACGTAATTGATACGGTCAACTGCTTTCCGCTAAAAAAAAACGATAAAAAAGGACCAAAATTGACTGATTTAGGAAAAATTGTCTAAAAGTAACCAAAAGTGATTTTTGAAGAAAATGTAGAAACTTTGCAAGACTCTCTGTTCAAGGGCTTGTATTTAGCTTGCTGTTGGGTTGATCTTAACAATTTTTTGCCCCAATCTAGGCCGAATCAATGCCTTTCTAAATATCAAAAAAAAGAAAATAAAAATCCATTCAATTTTTTGCAATATCGTCTAAACCAAAAGTGTCCGAGGACTGGTTCCGTCCGGGAAGTGGTGACCCTACCCTACCTTACAAACCTGTGATTTTACCCCGGCTCACGTTTTAAATAAACATGAAAACAGACAAACCAAAGTCGTTAAAGCTTAGTCTAGTGTTTTTTTTTATAAAAAGGATTATTCCTCTCGCTGTCACGCAAACAAGAAATCGAAGGCGAAATACTGATCAGGCTATACAGCGACCGAAAACTTTCCGCTCATGTGCACTCAATACAAATTTTAAATTTTTCGAACGTTTTGTCATTCGTTGGTTATGCTTGAGCAAGTGAAGTGTTGGCGCTAAAGATTACTTTCTTAATAATTATTGTTTTATAAAAAGGTTAAGAATTCATGGGGTTAAGAATTAGGATCACGAGATATGACGTGTTTGCGTCAAGCAAAAGATGATCGCGAATGAATACAAACGATGCGGGTCCGGTACTCTTAGCCACTGCCTTTTTTAAAAATTTATGCCCTTTTCCTTGATATTTTTAAGATATTTCCTAATAAAGTTTACCTGCACACAATCACTACTTCGACGTTCTAATTTTGTTCTGTTGATAAGCTTTTCTGGGAGAGTGTATTTTTTTACTCGTTCGCAGTGGCGTACGGTAGGCATTTTTAAAAGGTGTGCGCCACTTCGATACATGCTTCCGCCTGCCGGCATTCATGTGGAAGGGCTCGAAAGTTCAATGCGATATGCGAGCCGACATCAAACGCTTACGCTGGTTTCTGGTGAAAAAAGCAAACAAGGCCAGAAAAACATCTTAGACCTGATACTGCATCCTTATAGCCAATCTATGTTTGGTATAACGACGGATTTAAATGACGAGAGAATTCCTTTTCCTTGCTTTTATACTAAATGATTAATAATAATCTCTTATTATTTCCAATAATTTTTGCTAGAAAATGGCTTCTTAATTATTCTGTCAACGCTTATTTCATTCTACCGAATAAATTTGACCTACCTATAACTTTAAAATATAAAAACTGACCGCCAAACTTTAAAAAATGACACGCAATAACCCACAACCGCATTATACAACTACGATGCCACCTTAGACTACTATATGTATGGACCGGCTACTCATTATGACGTAATCAGACACGATACGCTTCAATGATTCGGAAAATTCGGAAAGTTTTGCATGATTTTTAGTAGATTCGGAAAGTTTTGCATGCAATAGACTACTGAGCACTAGCTCTTGCAGCCGATATAGGTAGGTTTTAAGTAGATATAGGTAGGTTTAAAAGTTTCTTCGAGAAGATATGGACGATGACTGGATTGCAGCAGACCTTGAAATTTTGGATTCCATCTTGCATTGCGATGAAATTTTCACGTCTGCTAAGAAGGTAAAGTCACACAAAAAGGAGCAACAGAGTATCAATCACCAGATCAGTATCACCTCGGAAAACCTGCTATTAATAGTGAAATTAAATCGCGAATTTTTAAAAAAATTGAAATTGAACTGCCGAAAAATTTGTTGGAAGACATCTCGAAATCACTCAACGAATTAATCCTGTCGTATAGAAGGAAACCAAATTCAAGTACTTTCTGTAGTAAATGCTCATCCATGGGTGAAGAAGCTTATCACATATTCAATCTACCTCAGGAAGATGCTGCTGCGGTCAAGGGCGCCGAGAGCCGAACGTAGGCCCGGGACCAGCTCAAATATGACGGATTTCCGGTTTTGTGAACTGCAAAACAGACAGAGACAATGCCGCAGTTTAGTCCAAATTATGATGTGATCTCCAAAAAAAAAAAAAAAGGTCTTCACCGAAATTCTAACGTTTTTTTTTGGTCAGAATTAGGTGATCTCCAATAAAAAAGGTCTTCATCGAAATTCTAACAGTTATTTCTGTCAGAATTAGGTGATCTCCAAAAAAAAGGTCTTCATCGAAATTCTAACGGTTATTTCTGTCAGAATTAGGTGATCTCCAAAAAAAAGGTCTTCACCAAAATTTCGATGGGCCCTCTGAACCCGGGGGCCTTCCTGGAGCCCATGGGCCTCGGAATCATTGTACCTCCCTGCCCACTCTCTCAGTGGCCCTGGCTGTGGTGCTCATAAAAGTTATGGGTGCCGTGGTCAAAGCAAACTCTACATTGCAATTCGAAGTCAATGTAGCGGGGCAAGACGAACGAGAATTCGGTAGACCTTTGTTTACGGCTGTTGAAACAAAAAAAAATGGCTAACTTCTTGGCGTTCTCAAGCTTATTTCTTTTGCACTCTTTTAATTTCTATGTTTGCGCTATCACCATAAGCGAGAATTACCGGTACCGGTACTTTGCCTGACTAGCAGAGATGGAGTCCTCGAGGACACATTTTGAAGTTCTTGGCCTCGAGGCCTCAAGTCCTCAAAAACTGCTCTGTCCTCAGCTCGAGGACAGAATTTTTTTGAATTGTTGAAATTTTGTAGATCGTCTGAAAAAAATTTTAGAAGACGTTTTTCAGTGGAGAACGCCTAAAAAATTTTTTTGAAGACCTTTTTTTTTGAGATCGCCTGAAAAATTTTTGCTAAGACTTTTTTTTTTGAGAGCACTTGCGCTTGTGTCCTTGGTCCTTGGCCTCGAGAGGGTCTGTCCTCGGAAGGGTTGCCTTGGCCTCGAGCCTTGTGTCCTCGACTCCAAACCTACCTATATCTACTTAAAACCTACCTATATCGGCTGCAAGAGCTAGTGCTCAGTAGTTTGCATGCTCAGTAGCATGCAAAACTTTCCGAATCTACTACGTGCATTGAAGCGTATCGTGTCTGATTACGTCATAATGAGTAGCCGGTCCATATATATAGTAGTCTATGATGCCACTCGTATGATTGGAAATGCATTGTGACGTAATATCTGGTTCAATCTCAAAGTTAAACATTTCTGGCATTTGAATTGCATGAAAAGAGAAAAAATCACTCTCCGCTATATAATGTAATTGAGATTAAAATGGAAAGGTCTGCCTCCGTTGTGTTCAGGGCATGGTATGGAATGGAATGGAATAGAAAATGGAATGGAATGGAACGGAAATTTCGGTATGAAATATGGAAGATGCCAAAATGGAATGGAATGGAAGATTTCAAGAATGGATGGAAAGCAATCTTCCATACTTCCGTACCAATTCCATACTAGATTTCGTGCATTGTATTTACAGAAAAATACATACCGATGCCGGGTAGTGATAAATAATATTGTCACAGAAGTATACAACTTCAATATCTACGTATATTATTTGTTGACAAATCGTGGTACTTTGGTTGTGTACATTGCGCAAATAGTGTACGCATTCAGTGGCGGATTTAGGGGGGGGGATGGGGGGATGCATCCCCCCCCACCAGCCTAAAAGTTACGATTTTGGCCGAAAAATCAGCCTCTATTTTGAATAATTCGGCTCCATTTCGGGATGCATCCCTCCCCACCGACCTAAACGTAACGAATCCGGCCGAAAAATCAGTCTCAATTTTGGTGAAGACCTTTTTTTTTTTTTTTGTTGGAGACCACCTGATTTTGGGCGAAAAAAACGTTTGAATTTCCGAAAAATCAGTCTCAATTTTGGTGAAGACCTTTTTTTTTTTTTTTTTTGGAGACCACCTGATTTTGGGCGAAAAAAACGTTTGAATTTCCGATTTCGGCCGAAAAATCACTCTCAACTTTGGTGAAGACATCCGAATTTTTGAGGTTTTGGCTTCAAATCCCCCCCCACCAAAATTTTCTGGATCCGCCACTGTACGTATTGCATCATTGTAAGTACATTGCAATTTAATTGCAGCATTGACGTTACAGTTGACGACCTTGATAGATTTGACTTGTTTTGTTTTTTTTATTTTGAGGCTGACAATTTGCCCAGTAGTAAATTTTGTTTTCGTACATCGTCACGAAAACTCGTATTTGCTATTTCACCCCGTTTCAGCTTAATTTTATTTATATTTTTAGTTTTTAAGCATATAGTAATTCTTTTTGGTGTTAAAGCTTGGTATTTCTATTACAGTAAATATTCTAGTTGATGTGAGGGCAAACTTGTAAGGTAATCCTTAAACCATACGCGTAGCCAGAAGGACATGGCCCTTTGTCTCCCCCTCTCCAAATTGAAAAGCTACCAATAATAAAAATGATGACTCAAAGCCTATTTATTCAGTTTTTCAAGCATTTTTGGAGTGCAGCAGTACATGCGTACAACGGCAATTAGTAATAACTCAATATTAATATTGACGACCAGGGGGTTCATGCTCTCTCAATTTAAATTTTTACCAACCAATTTAAATGTACAAGCCGGGAGAAATTCAGCGCTTTTGTTCTAAAAGGTGCGATCTCAGGCATTCATCTAACTTGTTTATGCAATAATATGTTTTAGGCCCCCAGCTAACTTTTATATTACAATACATGATTAGTGACCATTTAAGGCATCTAATGTACCAACTTTAAATAACAATCCACCTTTATCTCGTCAGTTTTCACGCGACAAAGTGTTTTTGAAAAAACCTAGGTAGATGCTTATAGAACAAATTATTGAATTTGAATCGAGGGTGCCTGGGCCCCTGGTCGTACATATGTTCCTAAAACTGGTTATTTTCAATGCAAAACAAAAATCTTCAAAGGCAAATCTTCGAGTGCATTATCTAATGCTAAAAATGTTGCAAAAAGCAATGTAGGCCTACCTTGATTTCCCTGACTTGGGCCAAGTCACAAAATTTAACCACAACATGCAAAATTTTAAACGTGTTTTGGACTTGACCTGAAGTAAAGGGAGTGATTTTTTCAGTTGGCTGTCAAACATCAAAAGTTTTGTTATTTCAAATGGCTCTGAAAACGTGCAAAATGTGATCCAAATCGCATTAAAATAGTCATTTTTTTTCCAAAAAATTAGAAAAAATTACCCAGCCGCTGGGGGCACCGCCGCCATGCCCCCTCTGTGACATGTTTAAGTTGCACTAATTTTTTCACCACGACTCCCAATTTTGATTGGAAAGAAAACATTTTAACTTGCGGTTCTAGTCCTTCCTTCTATAGCAAATCCAGGTTACGAGCCAAATCAGACGCCCAGCTTTTGATCTTTCATTCTTTGTCCCATAAAAAGTTCCTCTTTTCAAAAACTTCTGATGACGTCATTGCATGATTTGCGGTTTAGCCCTCCTCCCAATTCAAAATCCAGGCTACGCCTATGCATTAAACCATGTGCATTGTGCAATATGCATATCAGATACCGGTCGTTGCATCTTAGTATTGTTGGCGCACCTTCACGAGCGGTTGCTTGTTGCGGTCTTATTATTGATCAACTTTTATTTAAAGACATTGCTGTATTTATGTTTAAGCAGAACAAAAATAAAAATCCTTCGGTATTCAGCAAAATCTTTGTCATTAATCATTCGCAATATAATACTAGAAACAATTCTAAAATAATTTCAAAGTTCTGTTCAACCAATGTGTGCCAACAATCTATCTCTCACCGTGGCCCATCCCTCTGGAGTAAAGTTCCCACTTCTTTCAAGTCCCAGGATCTCACGATAGCATCATTTAATTTAAAAATGCGAAATATTTTATGTAAAGACTTAATACAAGTCTGATTTCTAGGGCATTGTTTGCCTTTTATGTGTAATACTATAGTGCTGTTTTGCTAATCTTGTTACACTTTGGACAGGATTAGTCCCGAAAAGTAACTCTGCTTGGTGGTTATAATAAAAGTTCTAGAAAACTCGGAAAGTTTTTGGGTCGGAATAAACTGGTCGAAGTATGCTAAAAGATTGAATTATGTTGTCGTCACTAATCTTAAAATCCCATTTCTATGTCCTCGAAAATCTGCATTTTTTCCTTCCTCAATTTATTTATTTTGGTTTTCCTTTTCCTGCTTTGTTCTCTTTCTTTCAGGTTTTTCTTCAAGTCTACAACCCCAGCAGTAAGCAGGATTGGATGATGGTGGCTACGCAAGGTGTACGTTCGACTGGACAAGGCAACAAAAACTGAAGTGGTGTAGTAAATTATCGACTTGAACTTTAAATACGGACAATTCTCTTATGCTGGTTATTGATCTCGAGGTCAAGATATTATGTTTATCAATTCTTGGTTCAGATCTCTTTGACATCAAATCAGTATACCATCACATACATAACATTTTGCTTGGGCATGTTTAATTATACCTTATGAAAAGATTGTCATTTATCCATTTCTTACCATAATCTTATTGCTCCGCTCGTAAAAATAGCAGCTATTGTCCTTACTTGTTTTCGTTATCAGTCGTTTGTTGTAGCTTACTTTCTCGTTTTTTTGTTTTTTTTTGGCTGTGTCTTTTTTTTTTTTTTTTGTTATTACGTTACTATTTCTGACTACTGCTTGAACGCCTTGGTAGAGTCCTGGGGTGCTAAAACTTAGTACAAAACCTGATGACTTGGTAATAATTTACTAAAACTTTAAACTGCTTTCATGATAAATAGGCAATTAACTGCTTGCCGGTGAATTCCAGTACATCGCACAGCAAGGTGACTACAGCCATTGCCGTTTAAGTTGAGTATCACCGGACTCTACCTTAACTGGTGTGAGATACACATTATCAACATTGCATAGACACAAATTTAGTTCCTCTCGAGGGTATACCTTCGTTCTGACTAAGATATCGGAGAGATCGCAAGTTTGGTACTTTGTACCAGCTAATTATTTAGACGCAATTTGGATGGTGTGACTCATATTGCTATATGTTGTATATAATTGTTTTGATGCATATGTATCGATTGCAAAATTGTTATTGTCTTGATGCTATGACCAGCTGCTTCTTGAAAGGGTTTCCGGACCCGGTGAGGTTTCATTTTCAGGGTGGTTTTTCTTTCCTCACCATGCTCCGTTGAGCTAAACATAGTTTTGGGCGGTTGCGCCACCCGTTGACCACCTACGTAACCGTGCCTGGCCTTGCACTGATCACTGTCCCTCTCTTTTCTCTTTATCAATCATTCGAACAACTACTCCATCCGTTAGTTTTACTTCCATCTTGTGTGCCTGCATGTATGTTGATGATTGTGATTGATTAGGCCTATAATGTACTTTGAGCTGGTGTGACAGGTGTAGCAACCATGCAAATAAAAATCGCTTTTTTGTGTTCAGTATCCTCTGCATGTCTTAACGTCTGACGTTGTGTCGCTACTTCCTTTTCCTGACTCTACGTGTTATTATTGTGTTACCATGCATTTGCTATTGTTGTGGTGGTCAAGAATAAAAAAAGAATGAATGAATGAATGAAATGAATGAATGCTTACAACAGTGCAAAGCAACAAAATATACGTTGCATTGCTTCTGCTCTAAAATTTCTTTTGTATGGAAGTATGGAATGGAATATGGAAGAAAATTTTAGTATGGAATGGAATATGGAAGAAAATTTTGGTATGGAATGGAATATGGAATGGAAGATTTTTGGTATGGAATGGAAATGGAATGGAAGAAAATTGCCAGTGTGGAATATGGAAAAATCGTCTTCCATTCCATTTCATACCATGCCCTGCTTGCGTTCAACGATATCTATTGAACTTATCATGACAGAGAGTGTGACGTCATTGTCTGTGTTGAAAAAAAAGCAATTTGCTATTCATCGAAAGAAAAAAGAACGCAGACTGCGTTGGTATTACAGAGATTAGAAAGAGAAAAACAAAAAATTTAGTCGAATGTAATTAACGCGTTTACGCTGTCATTTCGCAGGGTGTGCGCTGAACACCTTGAATCACTAGAGAAAACACCCCTGCTCGTTAATGTGTTCAAGTGTAATTTGACCTGGCAACATTAATTGTCAGCTATGATGAGTGGAGTTTGAATTCAACCGATTCAAAAAAGTGCTCGACAGAGTAGGCCAGAGCGATTATCACAACATAACACAGAACACGTCAAAAATTAAAATTAAAAAATTTAAAACCCTACAGTCTGTTTCACCCGTAATCGGGATCATCAGAGGTCTATTTGAATAAGATACCCCTGATGATCCCGATTACGGGTGAAACAGACTGTAGGGTTTTAACATTTTTAAATTTTAATTTTTGACGTATTCTGTGTTATGTTGTGTTAATTGTCAGCTATATTTTAAAGAATTTTGAAGGCTTTATTTTATTTTCTTAAAGAAGTTTTTAAGACAGAAAAACTGCACAGATCCTGCACAAGACCTGCACGGTTATTTTAGAGAACCTTGTGAAAAAGAATAGTGATTTTCAAATAAAGACAAGCATATATCCGCTACGCAACACCGTCTCGAGTCCTAATTAGCGCATTTAGTAACAGTGTGTCTTTCGGTTTTACGATGCAGTACCAGCATCTGGCACGCACAGGCTTCCGCTGCCCGCATTGGCCTGCACTGCCCGCATTAAACCCTTACAGGTCCTGCATAGCCATGTTTGCTGGATAGGCATAGGCAAGGGGAGGGAGGCAGGCCCCCCCCCTAATTGTAATTTCACCAATGCAAAAAAGCCTATTGTTTCTTCAGTTTTAGTTTCTTTCTAGCATTTTTCGCTGACAACGGTATAACTAATTTACTATTTTGAAGACCAGGGGCGCCGGGTCCCACTCAATTCAATTTTTGCCAGCCAATTTAAACGTATATCCCGGAGAAAATGGAGAGTTTTTGTCTTAAAAGTTGCTATCTCAGGCAAACATCTGACCTTTTTGTGAACGTAATGCATTAATCAGGGCCGGATTTACCATAATATGATGCAGTACCAGCTAGGGGCCCCGAGCTGAAATCGTAAGATTTTTTTGGTCTTCACCTATATTTCCGAGAAAGATGTTGCGAAAATCTCCAAAGTGCCAGGGGCCTAGCGCGATGTAAATCCGGCCCGGCAATAACATGGTTAGTAGACGTAACCATCTATTGTACCATTTTTCAAAAACAATTCAGTATTTCGCCTCCAACCTCGCCGGCTTGTACGTACAAAATAGTTTTTAAAAAAATTAGCCATGGAAAATGCTGATTGAAGGAATCATTGGACTTCAATTGAGGGTCCTGGGCCCCCTGGCGAACAGGTACTCCTATAGTTGCTTATTTTCATGATAAAACAAAAATCTCTACGGAAAATCTTTGAATGGAGTATTATTTACTGCTAAAATGCAGCCAGAGACAATGCACCTTACTTCCCCCTACATGGACCAAATCACTAACGAATAAAATTTAACTCCAAAATGCAAGATGTTAAACGTGTTTTGGACTTAAATTGCAAGTAAAAGGAGGATTAAACAATTTGATTTTTTCAATTGGCTTTCAAATGTCAAAAATCTAGTGCTTTCAAATGGCTCTGAACACTTGCGAAATGTGATTCAATGGCATTAAAATAGCTTTTTTTTCCAAATAATTACAAAAAATCGCCCAACGGCTTCGGGCTTAGCCCCCAGAACCCCAAAGCCTCCGGCAGCTGGGGGCCCTGCCCCCAAACCCCCGTCTGTGATACATTTGAGTTACACTAGCTTTCTCAACACGTTCCCAAAGTTAGATTTTTGCATTTTTCAACTATTAGTTTAAGCCCTCTTCCTTTGCAAAATCCTGGTTACGTGCAAACAGGCAACAATGATTTCAGATCTTTCATCCTACGATATCTTTGTCCCGCAAAAACTTCCTCTTTGTAAAATTCTGATGACGTCATATCATGTGATTTGTGGTTTAGGCCATCCTTAATCAAAAATTCTGGGTATGCCAATGAATTGGAGATCGCCTGAAAAATATTTTTGAAGACCTTTTTTTTTTAGGAGAACGCTTGCGCCTGTGTCCTCGGTCCTTGGCCTTGGCCTCGAGCATTCCTGTCCTTGGCCTTGAGAAGTTCTGCCCTCGGAAAGGCTGTCCTTGGCCTTGGATTTTTTTTGTGTCCTTGGCCTTGGCCTCGAGCCTTGTCTCCTCGACTCCACCTCTGGTTACTGGCGGTTCATTTTAATTTTGTACAACCAGGCATTTGCTTTATCACCGGTACTGCATTTAAGATTTTGCTTTGGCATTTAAAAGCTATTTTTGGGCCGCTAATAAGGGTCCTTTTTTGATTTCGTAGCTGAGTAGCAATTGTAACAGAAACTTACTTAACATCTTTTTTAGTGTGCCACAGTTAAACAACCCGAAAAAAATCATCATTATAATTGGCAGCATATCCCTTCAGTATGATATAGAGGTGAAAAAAATAAATGAAATATTTTAAGGTTAACCTAAAACAAAATTCTTCTCAAAAGGGTAAAAAATGTTTTGTGTGATTATTTTTTTAATGTTTGTTCTTGGTTGCTGTAGTATTATTCACAAAAAAATTGTATAATGCTAGAATATTACTACCACTACTAAATTTCGAGCAAATTAGGCTAACCAGAAATTACCAGTTTTTAAGATGGACAGGCCATAGGCGTAGCCAGGATTTTTGATTGGGGGGGCCCAAACCACAAATCACATGCAATGACGTCATCAGAAATTTTCGAAAAAGTAACTTTTTGTGGGGCGAAGATATCGTAGAATGGAAGATCTGAAGCCGTAGCCTGATGGCACTTAGCCAGGATTGTGGTAAAGGTAGATGGCGAAAACTAATTGTTGAAAAGTGTAAAAGTCTAACTTGGAAGACGTTTTGAGTAAGCTAGTGTACTCAAACGTATCACAGACAGGGGTCTGGGGGCAGAGCCCCCAGCCACCGGTGGCTATGGGGGTCTGGGGGCAAAGCCCCCAGCCGCTGGGCGATTGTTGTAAGTTTTTGGAAAAAAAAGCTATTTAAATCCCATTAGATCACATTTTGCACGAGTTCAGAGCCATTTCAAAGAACTAGATTTTTAACATTTCAAAGCCAATCGAAAAAATTTAGTTGTTCAATCCTGTTTTTGCAATTAAATCCTAAAACACGCTTAGAATCTTACATTATGGTGTAAAATTTTAATTGTAAGTGATTTGGTCTATAGGAGAAAGTAACGAACATTGCCTCCTGCAATACTTTAGCAGTAAATAATTAAGTTCATAATAACGTTAAACAAGGGCCTGGGGTGGCAACTTTTAGGTCAAAACTCTTAGATTTCTAACAGGTTTTGCATATAAATTGTTAAAAATTTGCATTAAGGGGCCCCTGGCCCGGGAACCTTGGTCGTCAGTCAGGGGCCCTTGGGCTCCCTGGTTGCCAGTCAGAGGCCCCGTAGTCCCTTGCTTGTCGGTTAGGAGCCCAGGCCCCCTGGTTGTTAATTAGGGGCCCTGGGGCTCCCTGGTCATGAGTTAGGAGCTCCAGGGCCCCCTGGTCGTCTGTTAGGGACTCCAGGGCCCCCTGGTTGTTGGTTAGGGGCCCTGGAGCCCCCTGGTTATCAGTTAGGAGGACCCTGGGGCCCCTCATTGTCGGTTAGGGGGCCCCTGGCCCCCTAGCTGTTGGTTAGGGGCCCCCTGGTTGTTAGTTAGGGGCCCTGGGGCTCCCTGGTTGTGAGTTAGGGGCCTCGGGGCCCCCTGGTCGTCAGTTAGAGACTCCGAAACCACTTGGTTGTTGGTTAGGGGCCCCCTGGTTGTTAATTAGGGGATCCGGGCCCCCTGGTCGTCAGTTAGGCACTCCGGGGCCCCCTGGTTGTCGGTTAGGGGCCTGGGGCCCCCTGGTTGTCAATTAAGGGGCCCCCTGGTTGTTGATTAAGGGTCCCTTGGTTGTTAGTTAGGGGCCCTTGGGCCCCCTGGTCGTCATTATGGGCCCCCTGGTTTTCAGTTTGGGGTCCCGGACCCCCTGGTTGTCGGTTAAGGATTCCAGGGCCCCCTAGTTGTTAGTAAGGGCCCCCTGGTAGTTAGTTGGGGGCCCCTGGACTCACTTGTTGTCATTAATATTATTGTTAATTACTGTTATGTGCGTAATTACTGAAAAAAGAACTGCAACTAAACAACGCTAGGCTGTGTTGTCATAACTTTTTGTCGTTAGTGGTATTTTGATTGGGGGGGGGGGCCTGGCCCCCTGGGCTCCCCCTGGCTACGCCTATGGGACAGGCACGTAATCCTGCTGTTTGGTAAGATAAAAATTCTTTGAAAAGAAGTCCAAAAATAAATGAACCAACCTTTGAGTTACACCATATGTCATCATAGCTTACCCACAAAATATAGCAGCGTAGTACAGCAAATGTTTCAAGGAATATTATTTCTTATCACTAGGCTATCTAAGTAGGCTAATCAACTCTCACATGACCGCTGTGCTACAATGAGCAGCTAGCAACAATCACTGGAATCGTTGCAACCCACTTAACAACCGAAACTAGAAAAGATAACTCCCATGAGGAACGCCCTGGAGATAAATAACTGGTAGGCTACAATAACTGAACTGCAGCCATAGAAAAATTCCGGTTACCGTAATTTAAGTTTTAATTTAACAGTATTTTTTTTGTTGTTGTTATTTTAAGAGTGAAAAGTACCTCTCTTGATAGGGCATTATTTGTGAGCGTTTTATGTAAATATAGTCCTTTTTCGGCGTATTGATTTCATGGAAGTTTTTAAGCCAATAATTTTATATATTCGTGACGATTTTTAGACAATATTTTAAATAAATAGAAACTTCTTAATGTAAATATAGTTCTTTTTCGGCCTATCGATTTTACGGAAGCTTTCAAGCCAACAATTTCATATGTTCGTGACGATTTTTAAACTATATTTAAATGAGTAGAAATTTTTTAACTGATTGGTATTCGGGAATCATAATTATAGTTTAGTGAAAAGCAAGGAATATTGAGTATATAGTAATTTCTTGTATTCCCTGCAGGCGCGCAAGTAGGATTTTGTTCAAGCGATTGAGGTTGCTTAAATCCAATGGCAATTTATGCCTAAAAATGTCGCAATTTGGCGCGGTGCTAAGCAAAGAACGTTTATTGGAATTAACAGTCACATTTTGGTGTAAATGTCCAGGACGCTTTCTTTTAGTGGGGGTGCCTTACATCTCGATGGGGGGACGCTAAATCTCTAAACCGGGGGACAAAACGCTAAATGGGGGGACGCTGAATTTCGATGGGGGGACGCGTCCTTCTAACAATTTAAGTACTGCTGATGCTGTAAGTGTTGCAGTTGATATTGTGTACTGCAATTTCTTATGCTGAAACAACCTATCTCACAAATATTTTGTCGTTATAAATGACAGCAGAGATTAACAAAAATTCAACTATAAAAAAATTTTTGAAATTCGTTTGGTCTTCTAGGCTAGCTTTGAGAAATCACTCAGGAGCTACTCAAAAGACTAACTTTATTCCTGACGTTTGGCTAGTTAGAAATCCAATTATTTTTGCGCTGAGAAAATTTTAGCTAAAGCAAAGTTTATGAAATTTTGTTTAGAATGGGTTTCCTAATTCCCAAATTATCTCGACAAAGTTATTTGTAGTCAAGACTCAAGATTTGACTACCAACAAACAGTAGCGTAGCCAAAGGGGGGGGCTATAGCCCCCCATTGGTTTGAAGAGTATGCAAAATACCCCATTTTTAGCACTTCTGAAGCCGATTTTTGCACTAAAAACGAAAATAGCCTCCCTCCTGGTATTGGCGATAAGAATTGGTCAAAGACCTGATGTGATTTGGACCAGAAAAATGGGTTTCAACCTGGCTGAAGACCTTTTTTTTTTGTTTTTTTTGTTTTTGGAGATCACCTAAAGTTAAACCGTCTTGATTTCAGTGAAGACCTTTTTTTTTCTTGGAGATCACGACTCAATCTGATTGAAGAGCGATCGAAATCTGGGTCAAGATCGTTTGATGTTGTTTCCAGCCTCCAAAAAAGCCTCCTTTCTCACTGCCAATTCCTGGCTACGCGCCCGCCAAAAAGCTATTAGAATGAGTTACTAGCGGTTCATATTAATTTTGTACAACCAGGCATTTCCTTTATTACCGGTACTGCATTTGAGATTTTGCTTCAGCATTTAAAAGCTATTTTTGGGCCGCTAATAAGGGTCCTTTGTTGATTTCGTAGCTGAGTAGCAATTGAAACACAAATTTACGCAACATCTTTTTTAGGGTGCCACAGTTAAACAACCCGAAAAAAATCATCATTATAATTGGCAGCATATCCCTTCAGTATGATATAGAGGTGAAAAAAATAAATGAAATATTTTAAGGTTAACCTAAAACAAAATTCTTCTCAAAAGGGTAAAAAATGTTTTGTGTGATTATTTTTTTAATGTTTGTTCTTTGTTGCTGTAGTATTATTCACAAAAAAATTGTATAATGCTAGAATATTACTACCACTACTAAATTTCGAGCAAATTAGGCTAACCAGAAATTACCAGTTTTTAAGATGGACAGGCACATAATCCTGCTGTTTGGTAAGATAAAAATTCTTTGAAAAGAAGTCCAAAAATAAATGAACCAACCTTTGAGTTACACCATATGTCATCATAGCTTACCCACAAAATATAGCAGCGTAGTACAGCAGATGTTTCAAGGAATATTATTTCTTATCACTAGGCTACCTAAGTAGGCTAATCAACTCTCACATGACCGCTGTGCTACAATGAGCAGCTAGCAACAATCACTGGAATCGTTGCAAGTTGCAACCCACTTAACAACCGAAACTAGAAAAGATAACTCCCATGAGGAACGCCCTGGAGATAAATAACTGGTAGGCTACAATATCCGATGGTCTACTATCGGTACAACTAGTCGTAACTGATTTTGAATTGAACCACTGTCTTGGTTATATATGCGATCAAAGTTTCTTAATTTTTGATCGTGATTTTCACTTTTTATTACGTTACATTTGTCCTCGAGGACGCATTTTGAAGTCCTTGGCCTTGGCCTTGGCCTCTAGCCTTGTTTCCTCGACTCCACCTCCGGTAGCCTATAACCGACTTTGGTATTGGACCTAGGCCTACTACAATAAGTTGTTTCAAAAATTGCTCAACAGAGTTTTTTTAGTCTTTTATGGATTAGGCAATTTAGTTAATGCATTATGCATGCTTTTCTTGTACAATAGCTTTAAAAAACTTAAACTGTTTTATCTTCACGTCATCGGCTTTCGTAAGAAGCCAGGTTGCCAATGGTCATCATTAGAGATGTAAATGTTTTTTTTTGAATCTTGTTCTTTTTATTGAAAAAAACACAGTATCGAAAAAAAACTTTTTTTATTTTTGTAAACCAAAGAGCAGAGGTGAAGTCGAGGACACAAGGCTCGAGGCCAAGTCCAAAGGCACAAAAAACTTCCGAGGCTAAGGCCAAGGACAGCCATTTCGAGGACAGACAATCTCGAGGGCAAGGCCAAGGACCAAGGGCACAAACGCAAGTGCTCTCCAAAAAAAATGGTCTTCAAAATTTTTTTTCAGGCGATCTCCAAAAAAAAGGTCTTCAAAATTTTTTTTCAGACAATCTCCACAAACAACGGTCTAGAAAAACATTTTTTAGCCGATCTACAAAACTTTAACCATTCAACAAATAGTGCTGTCCTCGAGCCGAGGACAGTGCAATTTTTGAGGACTTGAGGCTTCAAGGCCAGGGACTTGACCTTTGAAGCCAAGAATTCAAAATGTGTCCTTGAGGCCAAGGACGTCCTCGAGGACTCCACCTTTGCCAAAGAGTATTAAAATTTAAAAAAAAACATGTTTTTTTTTTCAAAAAAATCATGGCCCCCCCAAAACATGTTTTTTTGCGAAATCAAGGCATTGCTGCATGTGTAGGTATAGCAGCACAGTTTTACCACCGCACTAGGAGACGAAGGCCAAAAGATGAACAAAGCGTTGTGTTCTGCAATGCCTTATTATGTGCACATAGCTATGATAAATCGTCAAGCTTCAAGATTATTAACTAAGTTATTAATGTTCCATCGATTTCATGGAAGGCACTACACTGTTTTAATTGTAAAGCTAACCAATCCTAGACAATAAGTATTAATTTTTTTCCACGTATTTTACCACACTAATCATATTTCCTTCTCGTCAGAAGCTTTTCAGAGTCGTACAGATTTCCTCGGTAACGATCTCTTGTCTGATTTGAAATGCATTGAGCACTGAGCAGTATCGTAGATCGTATTAGAAGAAGTCAGCAAAAAAAAAATTTAGTGAGAGAATATGAAGTTATCTTTACCGAAAATCAAAAATTCTGCACCACCTAAAACATCCTGAAACGCTAATCATAGCTTTCAAAATTATGGCTTCTTCCTCGAGCTTTATGGAAGTGTGAAGTTTATAATGTTAGATTATTATGCATGCTGCATGAATCTTCCTTTCTATATTATAACAGCACGAGTGAAGCGTTTCACTTGAGAAACTCTAAAGCATTAATAGTTGTTCTGCTCTCGCTTGGTCGTGAAGCTTTACGCACCGTGATACCCTTAAACAACACATCTACTTCACGAATTTAGTAGAACAATTGAAAACAAAGCCTTTCTTGCCAGTGCGATAACAAAAACAGCTTTAACATTTGCAAACATCGCAACAATCAGTGCTGGGCACCGCAAGTTTTTTTTTAAGTCCGCAGTCCGCAAATCCGCAACCGAATTTCAATTTTCTTTATCCGCAACCGCAAGTCCGCAATTGGACGTTTAAAAGCTTAGTCCGCAACCGCAAGTCCGCAACGACTTTTCGAGATTCTTGAATCCGCAACCGCAAGTCCGCAACTTCGTAATTCTTGAAGTTCGCAACCGCAAGTCCGCAACTTCGTAATATTTGAAGTCCGCACCGCAAGTCCGCAACTTTTTATGAACCGAGTGAAAAAGTTTTGCAATCAATCACGTCCCGAAATGAACTGCTCAGAGTTGATTGGCAAAAATAAGTCAAAAGTTGTGACTTGTGGGAAGTATAGCAAACGTATGGTAAATACATTCCACGCAATAAAAGAAATTACTCACAATCGTTGATTGTAGTAAATGTACCACAGCATGACTTGTTACTGAGCTGCTTTTTCGGATGGCAAACTTAAGAATTGAATAGCCCAGCCCCTCTTACTTTCAGGTCCAACTCAAAACAGATTTTAACGCTTGTAATTTTGGTTAAAGTGTTTAAGTGACTTGACTAAGGGTTTTTAGCCCCCAGCCCTTCTGGTTGCGCTTCTGCTTATACAGTAGATGCCTATACTGCGTGGAAGCATAATGCACAACCCTCCGGCGAACCCTCAAAAATGCTACAATGAAGCTAGGGATTCGGAGATTAAAAGCCATTGGATTACAATGAGAAACCATCAAATAGCAAAGCACAATCCGCATTTCCGCTTGCAACAATATATTCTAAGAAAACAATTTTTTTTCGAAGCAGGAAAAGGCAAAGGCAGTAAAAGGCAAAAAAACATTCATATCACTAACTTAATTGTATTACTGAATTTTTAGTCGCTAGTTTCAATAAATACTCTAGGAATGAGATAATCACACGCTATCGCAGTGCCGTCGCCCGACCAAACGAAGTGAGAGGACCCTAGCCGAAAATGGACTAAACTTTTGCGCATAAAAACTGATATTTTAAAGCTACAATTTTGCATTCATCTTTGGAAAAAGATACATAAAAGCCCGGTAGCGTTTATTAGCTCGTTTCGCATGCGGCCGGTATAATCGCTTGAAAAATATGTCTTCAGGAGTGATTGCGACCAGAAGCGCAACCAGGGTTTTGTTAAGTAAGAGAGAGGGGGCTTGAACCAAAAACAAATTTTTTTGCACAAAAATTGTCTAATTTAGGTCCCGTGCTGAACAAACCATTGCTACTCCAGCGTGTTACGGAGGGGGCTCAGCTGCTGGGTGATTTTTGCAATTTTGCGGCAAAAATAGCAATTTCAACGCCATTTGAATCACATTTTGCATGTTTTAAAACCATATCAATAATTACAGTAAATTGCTAAAATTCAGAAGCCATTGAACGATTTAAATTGTCTAGCCTCTTGAGCCCCCACATACATTAGGTCGAGTCCAAAACACGTTTAAACGCTTATTCTTTTTTTGGTTATATTTTCTAAATGACTGGGTTAAAGGGGACTAATGACCCCTAAGCCTCTTCCCCCTAATTGCGCCACTGACTGCAAACTAAAATAAATCTTGAGTGTGCTCAAAAAAAAAACAAAAAACAACTGGTCTTTTAAAAAAATGGTTTCACGTATTGTTTCAGGTCATAATCACTAACGAAATACCGGTAACGCTTCTGTAGGCATACATCTCTATTCCGCGACACATCCGTAAAGACGTGTTAATAAGACGGATTATTGGGTCACATTTATGTAAAGCAGTTGGTGGCCAGCAATTTTGCAAACAATCAAGAAAACTTCAAACGAGAATCATGCTTGAAAATGATTATTCCTTTTTCCATTATTGCCTGTTGTCTTGTCGTTACGCGATGCTCCAAAAAAGCATTCTGAATGAACCAAAATGGGGGGGCACAAGCAGTTGTTAGGGGGGACGGCACCCCTGGCCCCACCGTAGCGACGGCACTGGCTACCAGTACAAAAAATGATACCTCAGTGGCAAATTTTGTAAACTCACGGTAAAAAACAACAAACCCATACTTTGAACCAGGGCTGCAAATTCGAACTTAAACCCAAAAAAAGTCGGTTGTTTTGCCGAACTCGAGAAAACAGTGTTTACTACACTTTGAATCAGGTTAGACTCGCTTGTAATAGCCTGTCTCGCCGCGCGCCGTATCCTTCATATTTCTGCAGTCATACCACACTTTGGATATAAATATAACAATGTTATTCCTCACAGAACACCAAAAATTTGATTCATCCAAAGGAATCACGGCAAAACAAGAAGTCAATTATCAGCTAGCCAAATCAATATCAATTAATTAAAATTTACTAGACCAAAATTTACGCTATTGATTATACTAACACTATGCTAGACTTTACTAGACTATACTATTAAAAAACTGCTTCGAGGTCTCAGTACAGAATTAGAAACATCAGCAACCAACTTATTACACATCTAGCTTGATACACTAAACTACGAAAATTTGAGACATCACTTCACTCGTACTGTCGAAGACTATCTAATTTGAGCACTAGTAGCAAACTTATAGATTATGAGATTAAAGGTCTAAAGACAATACAGTTAAAATTACCACAATGACAGTTCTAGAAGATTCTTAAAACAAGCACAAAAGGGGGTTCTAAAATGTTCTAAAAAATCAACCAACTATTTGCATAAAAGATGAAAACGCGGCATGTATTCGTTTCTCACGTTACCAAACAGCATGTCAACAAAAAGAAAGCGATTAAGTCAAAAAGCAGACCTAGCATTTATCTCAGCCTGAACTCGAAAAACTTGATATTTTTGCCGAACTTGAACTTGAAAAAATTAAATTGATTTCTCATGTTTGACTGGGTAAAAACATGAATATTTTATGAAAATAGCAAGAAATTTCAATATTTGTATAAAACTTGCGAATTGCGGACTAGAATTAAAAATAGTCCGCAACCGCAAGTCCGCAATTTAAACTGCCAAAGTCCGCAAGTCCGCATGTCCGCAACTTTTTTCGTTAGTCCGCAATTGCGGATTTGCGGACTTGCGGACTAACTTGCGGACTTGCCCAGCTCTGGCAACAATCAACATCATTAGGCTTACTGCAGCAACAGTTTTCAATGCTGAGTACAGTATTAGAATGAGAACGCATAGCATAATAGTACAAAATTATGAAGAGTTTTAGGGGTTCCTCAAGGATCAATATTAGGCCCTTTACTATTCTCTATTTACGTCAATGATTTCTGCTTTCTTTTTAACTCTACTTCGCAGCTCTATGCTGACGACACGACAATACTTTTACAGAACAAGAATATCATAGACTTAGAAAAAAATACCAACTCAATGCTAGAATCAATATTTAATGGGATGAATGCAAGTTTACTAACTGTTAATCCTGATAAGTCGACTTCAATCCCAATATCGCACAACTCAAAAAAAAAGAATTTTAGTATAAATGTTACCTATAATAACATACCTATAGAAAATGTTTCGAGCTCTAGCACTACTGCTTACAGTCGCGTAGCCAGGATTTCGCAAGCGGGAGGGGGGGCTTTTTTGGAAGTTTTATACAACCCTAGCCAAACTTGACCCAAATTTTCATTAATCTTGAATTAGATTGAGGCGGTTTTGCTGTCAAAATTAGGTGATCTCCTGATTTTTTGTCAAAAGAGCTGTCAAAATTAGATGAAAAAGGTCTTCAACGACTTTGGGTGAGCTCCAGAACCAAAAAACTCCACTATTCTGGTCCAAATAACCGCAAGTTCTTCACAACTTCTGCTACCAAATCTCGTTGGGGGGGTCTATTTTCATTTTTGGAGCAAAAATCGGCATCAAAAGCACAAAAAACGTGCCATTTTGCATACTTTTCGGGCCAATGGGGGGGGAATCGAGCCCACCCCCTACCCCCCTGGCTACGCTACTGACTGCTTAGGATTAATGGTCTTGACCTCGCTTAATGCTCACTTTTTATAAGCTTAATATGTCACTTAAGAAATGATTTGCATTGTGTAGGCTTTATCGCTGAAAAGTGCAAGTTGTAAATTTTGCTAATTCGGCGCTTTCAAATCAATCGGACCCGTAAAAGACTAATTTCTGTTTTGTAAAAACTTCGCAGCACAAATACTGTTTTCTTGCACCCCCCTCCCATTGGCTGTTCAAATTATATCACAGTCACACGGGCTAACGACTATTCACTGATTGCTTTTTTTAAATAAGTTAAGTATTACTCATATGCACGTTATGTTTAGGCTGGTGGGGGGGATGCATCCCCCCCATCCCCCCCCTAAATCCGCCACTGGCTGCAACTGTTATGAATTATTGCTTACACTCCTGAAAATATCACTTCATTGTATCGATTTGATTGGGAGGGTGTCTGCTTGACTCGAAGACCTAATTGGTCCCATCGCAGTCTTCCTTGCAGTGAAACTCTAAATCAGCAGGTAGTAGCCCGATATTTGAATTTGTTTTTTGAGAACGTACAGTGTACTCGTATTTATTTGGTTTATTGTCTGTTTGTTTTTCTCCTTGTTTTGCTCAAGGGCATAAAATAAACTAATAATGTCTAATAATAATGTCCAATGTAAAGCAGCTAAAATTTTAAGAGACAGTAAAAGTGTTTTGAAATTCACAAACAACTAAATTCAGATATTACACAAAGACACAGTAAATAAATGTTTAACACACTTGATACTTCTATTATCATCACATAGGACTAGAGTGAAAAATCACTACCAGACTACAATATTCATGATTATAAAACTTGGGGGAGTCCAAAACCAATGCTTCCTGTTCAACTTGATCACTGTCACAAACCTTCAGAAACATGAAGATTTTTAAGAAGACATTCAGAAGAAAAAATTCCATTTGTTCCTATTCACAGAAGTAATTTTACTAAATAGGCCAATTCAAAATTTCATAAAAATTTTTTGATGTTTTTTGTATCTCAGCTCTCGTATGTAGCTTAAAACCAATTCAAATACAGTTTTATTTACCAAGTTGGCTTGGCCAAGTAGACAGTGAAAAAACTTTTGCGAATTTTCCAGTATTCAAGCAATTGTTCAATTGTGGTTACTTTCAAAACAACAAGCTAACAAACAATGGGTAAAAACACTATCAACACATTCAAAACTAGCCTGTTAGTGGGTTATTTTATATTCTGAAAAAACAACAACACCATGTTAGTTTACTTTAAGACAAAAAAGCAAAAGCTGCTCAGCCAAAAGAACCGCAGGACTGATACAATATGCTGCACAGAATAAAAAGTTTTTGTTTTAAAAGCTTGATGTCGTGGGGCTAGGCGTACTGCTTTGGTGTATTCATTATAATGAAGCTCTGAGATCAAGCATAGCTATGAAAAACCACTCTAGGATTTACAGCCTTAGCTGTCTTGATCCAAATTTACTAGGCTAGCCTAGGGCTATCCCGAATCTAACTTTGCCAACAACCTACTCTTTGGACTGATAAATAGGCGCTAAACCATAGAAATATACTATTTACATTATTTTCTAACAAACTGCGATCGTAAAAATCTAATCAGTGATTTAGTAGGTTATCTTACTACAGCCTGCAAGCAAGCGCTGCTGTGCAACTGCTCGCGAAGGTTGCGACCAGTTGCAACCTTTCGCGAGCTGTTGATAACGTCAAATTTTGGTTGCTTCGTGTCGCTTCGCGTTGCTTCGCGTCCAGTCTAAACGCACCTTAACTCAAATAAATACTGGTATCGTATTTAGCCATAGCCACAGTGAACGTTAGACTGTGGCCCATCATTATAATCGGCAAACATCTAGGGTATGGCAGTACGGTATTTATGTCATGCAACTTCACAACAAAAGTAGGGCTTATATAAATAATTTTACTTACTGATACCAGTATCATACTGATATGGTAATTCTACCAATATTGCCGTACGATAGGCTACTGTGCAGCGTAGAACCGGTAGTTTACCATATAGGTAAGCTACACTTTGTTGGGACCAGAGCTCATCATCATTTTTTTCACCCGCTTTTCCGTGAGGGCTGCGGGGCAGCAGCTTAAGATTAAGCCGCCACACCTCACGGTCTTCTACCACCTCCTTCGCTTCGCTTGGATGTAGTCCTAAGCGATTCCATAGTGGTACAATGTTCTCAATGTAGTCCAGCCATCTTGTTCTAATGTTCATAAATTTATCTGGACCAAAAAAACAGCACAGCGTTTTACTTAGCTTTGAATAATATTTAACTTGCTAGACTTGTCTGGCTGGACTAAAAGTGGAGAAGTGGAGTTAAATTTTGAACTCATTTTAATAGCCTAAACTACTTTGATTTTTGATTTGTTTTTAAAAGCGGGAATGAAACAAACACAAAATAACAAAAAAGCGGCACCACGTGTACAATATTTTATAACATAGGAAAAGAATCTATTTCCCATTTTTACACATGAGATGTTGCTACTTGCAGTTACTTAACTTCACTGAAACCATGGTCATTACAACAGTTGTAACTATGCTGAAACCTGAAGCTAACAATTGTTGTAACATTCGGTACCAGACCTATACACAGCAAAGTAAACTATATAATTTGGTGCTCAACTGTATTTATTTCTTGCGAAAATCTGCAGCTGGAAGAGAGCTCAATGACATAAATATCAGAGCCTATGTCATAGTTTATTAGCAGTCAAAATTAGTACCCTTGACAGCTGTTTCACCCTTACGGGATCATTAGAAGAGAATCTTTTTGAAATAGAATCCTAAGCGATTTGAATAAGATTCTATTTCAACAAGATTCTCTTCTGATGATCCTGTAAGAATGAAACAGCTGTCAAGGGTACTAATTTTGACTGGTAATAAACAATGATATAATTTAGTGCACATATATATAGTAGTGCATACATACCAGTACCGTGGCACAGCATTCGGTTTTTCATCATTGTTATGAATAATCAGCAATTTACATGTTTATAATCAACATTACATAAATATTACACAAAAGATATAGACTCTTACTCAACTTCATTAAAACCAAAAGTTCTAATTAAAGAAAACTTTGAATATACACTTATGTGAAGAGGCTCTGATGTGGCTCTGCATTAATGATTTCTATATCTGCACCCCCTACTTGAAGCTGGGACAGCCAGTCAAGTGCTGAATTACAGCTGTTTACTCCCACACTCCTTATTTGAAACGGTACTTGATAGCCAGTCAAGTACTTGAAGCTGGAATAGCCAGTCAAGTGCTGAATTACAGCTGTTTACTCCCACACTCCTTATTTGAAACGGTTTTTAACCATCTATAAACTATACAGCTTATAAAATTGGGGGAACCACAAGCTGCTTTTTTATATCACAATTCATTGATTTTTTATTCTTGCACCTCTATTTTTTTGACAACATTCCCCCATCCCCAGCCCTTTATATCCTCACTTCCCATCCCCACTCTCCGCCATACATCATCAACATTAACCAAACTCCATTTTTTCATCACCTCAATTCTCATTTTCTAATTTCATCTCTCATTTCCATTTCCCCATCTCCATTTTCCTATCCCAATTTTTCCATCCTCATCATCATACTCATTCCTATGCCACATCCCAATTCCAACATTTACATTGCCAATCTCCATTTTACAACCATTCTCCATCCTCATTCCCCAACCACATTTCCACATCCCCACTCTTCCATTCTTCATCCCCATTTCTCCATCTCAATTATCTCATTCATAATCTTTCAAAGCATGCCCATTTCCACCAATTCCCATTCTTGCATTTCCATTCTCACTCTCATAATTCCCATTCCCATCATTCCCATTACTACATCCCTTTTCCCCATCCCCATTTCCTTATCTCCATTATCACATCTCTTTTCCCATTTCTCCATCCTCAAATTTTTTCTTTCTCCATCCCCATTCCCCCATCCTCGTTCCCTCAACTCCATTTCCCCATCTCCATCCTCATTTGCCCATCCCCATTCACCCTTCCTTATTCTTCCATCCCCATTTTCCATCCTCATCCCCCCCATCCCCAATCCCCATTCCCCCATCCCCATTCCCCATCCCAATCCCCCATCCCCATTCCCATTCCCCCATCCCAATCCTCCATTCCCATTCCCCCATTTCCATTTTTTCATCCACGTTTCCCCATCCCTATTTCCCATACCAATTCCCCCATCCCTATCCTCCATCCCCATTCCCCATTTCCATTTTCCCATCCACATTTCCCCATCCCAATTCCCCATACCCATTCCTCCATCTTTACTCCCCATCCGCTTTCCTCATCCCCATCCTATTCTCTTATCCCAATTTTTTATCCCCATTCCTCCATTTCTATTCCTCATCCCCATTCCCCATCCCCATTTTCCATTTCCTTTCCATCATTTACCATTACCCCATCACCATTTCCCTATCCCCATCCTCCATTCAATTTTCCCATCCCCATTCCTCCATCCCATTTCCCCATCCCCACTTCCCCATCCCTATTTCCCACCCCCATTCCCCCATCCCTATCCTCCATCCCCATTCCCCATTTCCATTTTCCCATCCACATTTCCCCATCCCAATTTCCCATACCCATTCCTCCATTTTTACTCCCCATCCGCTTTTTTCATCCCCATCCTATTCTCTTATCCCAATTTTTTATCCCCATTCCTCCATTTCTATTCCTCATCCCCATTCCCCATCCCCATTTTCCATTTTCTTTTCATCATTTACCATTACCCCATCACCATTTCCCTATCCCCATCCTCCATTCAATTTTCCCATCCCCATTCCTCCATCCCCATTTCCCCATCCCCACTTCCCCATCCCTATTTCCCATGCCCATTCCCCCACCCCCATTCCCCCATCGCTATTTTCTCATCCCCATTCCCATTCCCCCATTCTCATTCCTCCACGCCCATCTCCATTCTCCATTTCCATTCCCATCTCCATTCCCCAACCCCATTTCCCTTCCCCATTCCCCAAATCTCATCCCACTCTCTCAATTCCATTCCCAAACCCCATTCTCACATCCTCATTTTCCTATTCTTATTCCCATCCCAATCCACATAACCTCATCTCATCTACATTCCTTCATATCCCCGTTTCCCCATTCCTATTTCCATTCCATTCAAGCATCAATAACGCCTCCCTTCTTTGTTTAGCACATCACGGACTTTTGTATGCTTTGTAATGCGTGAGTTGTAATTTTGTCAAACTTTTCGAATTAATCGATAAGCTGATGAATCCAATATAATGCATATAATTGCACAATTATGTGCATAAACAACAACTTAAACGACTTTTTGTGATAAAAAACGGAAAAATTTCGACATATATTTTGAAATTACGTAATATTTGTGCACATAACATGTTCTAACACCTAATTAAATGCATAAAATGCACCAAATTTAAACACCTCATTGAGAGTGTATAGTAGGGTGAATCGAAAATGACCGATCCCCCCTTTTATTGGAATTTCACCTGAGCCGGGGTCAGGAAAATTGCTACATGATGTAAAAACACTATATTTAAAATTTTACGCATTTTTATTGAGGTCTTCAGGTGCCGCCGGAAGTTGAAAATTTGGAAAAGTGCCGAAAATTTACTAAAAAGTTAACTTTTTAAAACCTATTTATTTTAAAGATCCTCCTCGAAATAATTCATAGCCGGGTGTTTATTTTTTAGCTGAGACCTTAAACTTAGCTTAGAGCTTGAAACATTGTCCGAATGCGATTGGCTTGAGGTGCCGCCACAGCCGCAAACTTGGCAAATTTTCTAGTAAAAATGACGTCATTTCTCATGTACGCTGCCCTCTTTGTTGCATTGACAAGCGCTTTATTCCGGCTTTAATCAGTCTGTAGATTTTCAAGCATTTTTACTTAATAATCCATTGACATTTTCTGTCGCTTACATAAATTTTTAGAGTAAGTTAATGACTTCACTTTTTTATTTCAACTCATACACTAACAGTTACGAAACCTTGAAATAGTGTAATATATTACAAAAGGCCTATTTACAACAGTAAGTTAACACCGCAGCAATATGACATTTAGTCAATGTCGAATCATTTCTCAAAAACACCATATCAAAAAATGCCACAAACGAACAAAGTAGAGTAAAATACGAAAATCATTTCTTGGAATAATAACAATGCAATATTCCTGAGATTTAAAATTTACAGCTAACAATTGATCAAATAATAGTACTCTATTCTCTGGTATTCTAGCCAGCATCATAGTAGCAGTTAAAAAACGTAGTCTTTTTTTGTGTTAAACTTTGGTAACTTCGAACGGGAAGTGAGCAATGCATTTATGTGCCCATCTCTGTTTTCTCTTCCAATCACTTTTTGTGAAGCATCTGTTACCAGTTTTACGCTACGCTCGACAGCTTGTGTGTGAGAAGGTAAAGCTGGAAAACAAATGAGAGTTTTATTCCTAATATTATTTTCAATTTCGGTATTAGTAAGTTTTTTACATAGAGGAGGTTCAGTAATTTCGTTTTCCTGCCAATTAATCATGTTGACATAGTCCGTACTTTCAAATACCAAATGGGGAAGTTTAAATTGGCGTATACCTTTGTATTCCATCTTCTTTGCTTCTAAAATTCTCCTCCAACCAAGTTCTCTGATGTATGATCTTTCATCATTGATCATGGCAATCAGGATGTTTTCCGGGTGTGCGATGTATGCATTTCTTTGCACAACAGGCTTGACTATAGCAAAGATGTCTTCAGATAAATTACAGCAAAGTTTTAGAATCTTTTGCAAGTTTTTGGCGCCGTTTAGTGCTTGGGGATTCATCTTAATAATAAACCTACCGGGTGCATAAACAGTTGAGACAAAATGAGCTATATTCTTCAGGGTGTCAGATGGATTTTTGACTGACACATACAGTCTCATTATTCTATTGGCAGTGGTAAGCCGACGAGAATGTGCCATTTTTCCAGGATATAAGTTTGCTAGTCTCTCAGAAACATGGCCTGTTTCCACTGCTCTGATAATCTCATAAAGATACTTTTGATCACAACTTAGTTCATCCTTTGCTTCGTCGGACAAACGCGGCATACTTGTTTCAATTGCATCAAAATCACATACAGAATATTTTTCGCATTCTTCAAGTTGCTTGCCTATTTCTCCAGTATATCCACGGGGGCCTGTCGTTTAGCCATCTAACGTTTTTATCAAATGTCGCAATGGCAACTCATTTGCATGTAATTGACAAATAAACCAATGCAAAGGTCTGCCCAATTTTGTTTCAAGAAGTCGAATTATTCCTCCTTTTGTTCCAGTATTAACAGCTGTCCCATCACAACCAATTGCTTGAATGGAATTAATAAAACAATCTTTATCTTCAAAAAAGTCCCGAATCGCTTTTGTAATGCATTCAGAGGTACCTTGGGAAACAGAAACATGTCCTAGGTAATTGCTTCCAGTAGTAGCGTACGCAGGATTTTAAAAAGGGGGGGGCCAGGAACAGGCGCGTAGCCAGGATTTGGAAAGGGGGGGGGGCTATTTTGAAAGAGTGAGAAGTGTGCAAACGACCTTGACTCAAATTTTCATTGATCTTGAATCAGTTTCAGACGGTTTGTCCGAAACTTGAGGCGAAATGTCTCGGAAAGCTCGGAAATTCAAAGCTTTTTTCCGCCCAAAATTAGGTGATCTCCAAAAAAAAAAAAAGGTCTTCGCCAAAATTCAGAGTGATTTTTCGGCCGAAATCCGAAATTCAAAGGTTTTTTCCGCCCAAAATTAGGTCATCTCCAAAAAAAAAAAAAAAAAAGGTCTTTACTCAAGGTCCGTCCCGTTTTTCACCCAATCTCACTCAAATTTCCAGCCAAAAGCCTGAAAGCTTGATGCCCAACTTACAAAGGGGGGGGGCCATGCCTCAATTTTGCTCACTTTACTATGCAATTTTGCAATCCTAGCGACCCAAAGGGGGGGGCCATGGCCCAATGGCCCCCCCTAAATACGCCCCTGGCTTCCAGGCTCAGATATCAATGTAATATGTTCTTCCATTATGTTTTTTTTGTGATAAGAGTCTCCTTTCTTTTCATTTATTAACGTTTGATCTTTTCTTCCATCAAAGTAAAGACTTTGGATCTCGGAAGCATTATTTTTTGCAAAAGCGTTTACTTCTTTTCTAATATCATTTTTGCTTCTTCTAATTTTGTTTCTATCTATCACATCCTCGAAAGAGTCGGCAGATATAATGCCGTAGTCCTGTAGCACTGAAGAAGAAATCATCGCGGCAGATCTGCCAGAGACTCCAGTTCTCTCACATGCTAACGCTAAATTTAAAAGTCTAGGTCGTTTGGAATTTTGAGGAGACTTGAGAACTGCTTCAAATGATTTACGTTTGTGACCCGTGAGAACAAAATCTGAGTCAGAAGAGTCTTCATCAGAATCAGAGAAACCTTGCTCTGTCTCTTTAATAAAATCCCGTAGTTCTTGTCTTCTTTCTACAGTTTTTTGAGCTAAATTAAGATGCCCTTCACGCCGCAAAGAACGTTTTCTCAGTAATTTTGTTGCTCTTAAATCATAATTCCCAATATACATTTTGCGATCAGTTCTTTGATCTTTCATGAAACCTCTTTCCATAACCGGGATTTTAAACTCCTTAGAACAATTGCAATTTTCCATATCTTTACATTTACATGAAGCAAAATCAAACAGTTTTTTGCTTTCATCTTTAAACTTTTCCAACTTGGTTTGAAAAGCAGCTGAATTTTTCTTGGATTGATAACTTTTCATAATGCTTCGAAATGTTAGATGGTATTCTTTTACTTTAGCTATCATCCTCTTTTTTGTAACACATGGTATTGAGGCTCGTTTGTAAATTGCTTGGACTTTTTCAGCCACCTCTGACGCAATGATCGACACGGGATAATCTTTCCCATTATTACTTTTCATTTCATTTCTTACAAATAGATAGCATTTCATAACTTCGTCATAATTTGGTAATTGATTTTTGCTGAAGTCACGTGGATCACCAAATATCGGACATTTTGAATGCTTTCTAGTATTAACAGGACCCTTCTTTTTATTTTCACTCATTTTCTATATCTCCAAATTATTCACGGCCTTGCCCCTGGTTGACAGAAGTTAAGTTTTACTCAAACTATATGTAATAAATACGAACTTGCTTCTCAAACAACGCAACCTTGTGCTAAAATAACAAACTTCGACCAATATTTGGACCCTTTGCATCTACGTTATGACGTCATAAAGCGCTTATCAATGCAACAAAGAGGGCAGCGTACATGAGAAATGACGTCATTTTTACTCGAAAATTCGCCAAGTTTGCGGCTGTGGCGGCACCTCAATCCATAGGCGTAGCCAGGATTTTTGATTGGGGGGGGGGCCCAAACCACAAATCACACGCAATGACGTCATCAGAAATTTTCGAAAAAGCAATTTTTTGTGGGGCGAAGATATCGTAGAATGGAAGATCTGAAGCCGTAGCCTGATGGCACTTTGCCAGGATTTTGGTAAAGGGAGATGGCGAAAACTAATCGTTGAAAAGTGTAAAAGTCTAACTTGGAAGACGTGTTGAGTAAGCTAGTGTACTCAAACGTATACAGACTGGGGTCTGGGGGCAGAGCCCCCAGCCGCTGGGCGATTGTTGTAAGTTTTTGGAAAAAAAAGCTATTTAAATCCCATTAGATCACATTTCGCACGAGTTCAGAGCCATTTCAAAGAACTAGATTTTTAACATTTCAAAGCCAATCGAAAAAATTTAGTTGTTCAATCCTCTTTTTTCAATTAAATCTCAAAACACGCTTAGAATCTTGCATTATGGTGTAAAATTTTAATTGTAAGTGATTTGGTCTATAGGAGAAAGTAACGAACATTGCCTCCTGCAATACTTTAGCAGTAAATAATTAAGTTCATAATAACGTTAAACGAGGGCCTGGGGTGGCAACTTTTAGGTCAAAACTCTTAGATTTCTAACAGGTTTTGCAAATAAATTGTTAAAAAATTGCATTAAGGGGCCCCTGGCCCGGGAACCTTGGTCGTCAGTCAGGGGCCCTTGGGCTCCCTGGTTGCCAGTTAGATGCCCCGTAGTCCCTTGCTTGTCGGTTAGGAGCCCAGGCCCCCTGGTTGTTAATTAGGGGCCCTGGGGCTCCCTGGTCATGAGTTAGGGGCCCTGGGGCCCCCTGGTCGTCTGTTAGGGACTCCAGGACCCCTTGGTTGTTGATCAGGGGCCCCCTGGTCGTCAATTAGGAGGACCTCGGGGCCCCTCGTTGTCGGTTAGGGGGCCCCTGGCCCCCTAGTTGTTGGTTAGGGGCCTCCTGGTTGTTAGTTAGGGGCCCTGGGGCTCCCTGGTTGTGAGTTAGGGGCCTCGGGGCCCCCTGGTCGTCAGTTAGGCACTCCGGGGCCCCCTGGTTGTTGGTTAGGAGCCCTGGGGCCCCCTGGTTGTCGTTTAGGGGCCTCCTGGTTGTCGCTTAGGGGCCTGGGCCCCCCGGTTGTCAATTAAGGGGCCCCCTGGTTGTTGGTTAGGGTCTCTTGGTTGTTAGTTAGGGGCCCTGGGGTCCCTGGCGTCAGTTATGGGCCCCCTGGTTTTCAGTTAGGGGTCCCGGACCCCCTGGTTGTCGGTTAAGGATTCCAGGGCCCCCTAGTTGTTAGTAAGGGCCCCCTGGTTGTTAGTTGGAGGCCCCGGGACTCACTTGTTTTCATTAATATTATTGTTAATTACTGTTATGTGCGTAATTACTGAAAAAAAACTGCAACTAAACATCGCCAGGCTATGTTGTCATAACTTTTTGTCGTTAGTGGTATTTTGATTGGGGGGGGGGGGGGCCGGGCCCCCTGGGCCCCCCCCTTGCTACGCCTATGCCTCAAGCCAATCGCATTCGGACAATGTTTCAAGCTCTATGCTAAGTTTAAGGTCTCAGCTAAAAAATAAACACCCGGCTATGAATTATTTCGAGGAGGATCTTTAAAATAAATAGGTTTTAAAAAGTTAACTTTTTAGTAAATTTTCGGCACTTTTCCAAATTTTCAACTTCCGGCGGCACCTGAAGACCTCAATAAAAATGCGTAAAATTTTAAATATAGTGTTTTTACATCATGTAGCAATTTTCCTGACCCCGGCTCAGGTGAAATTCCAAATAAAAGAGGGGATCGGTCATTTTCGATCCACCATAGTGTATAGTGAACATAAAATGAACAGTTTTCTATGAAGTATTGTAATGCTAGATTGTATCGCTTGACTAGGCTATTTCAGGCTGCTAGATAGGCTTAGTATCTGTATCGTACACTATAAAAACTTACTATTCAGTACTGTACCAAACTAACCAACCTGCACTGCAAAAATTTATGACTTGAGGAGAATTTTCTGCCGTCGCCAGCATATAAGGTCGAGAGTTCGTTTTATCAACCACCTGTTTTTGAAACCGTATTACCTAACGCGTATCAAGTTACCATTTCAAAAGTTAAATAGTTATTGCCGCGTTTGCTCATAAAGGGTACTTAGCAGTGCATAGTGCGCCACGGTATAACAGTCGAAATAGTGCGCGATAGTATAACAGTCAACCTGCAATTAATATAGGCTGACTATTAATCAGTATATGGATGAAACGAAGTAAATGAATACAAAGCATTATTCAATAAATTTTGAGGTTCTGAACTATGCTAAGTATTTTGGATTCTTTTTTTAGGGTGTCCGCTGTATAGGCATGGTTTTGAAACTTCGGTACAACTTATTAAGCACACAGTCACATTAATTTGAGAGAAACGAATAGACTTTGTGAAGTTTTCGAAATGTTCGCGGAAATTCAAAACATTGTTCTGAAACGTTTTGTCTCTGCATTATTTGTAGACCAAAAATCTGAAATGATGTTAACATTATTTCCATGGTCTTGAGCTAGAGCAATCTGGAAGTTTTCCGTTTATAGTCTAACCTTTCTCCGTAACAACTAAAAAGTTTGCGCAAAAGCAGAGAAATTCTAACAAATTGAGGCAAAAATGGTTGCGATTATGTCAGCAACCACAAAAGATTTCGACTATATAGATTTAGAACAAGTCTATAGAGAAAAGAGTTATTTGAAAAACTTGTTAGTGGTATAGAATTTCAAAATAGCTTTTAATAGCGTCGGAGCTATTATTTCCACTCTTTCAGAAATGGGTAGCCTTGAAAAAAGCTGTTTTGGATTGAATATTTTTGTTCAGCTTTTGTCATGAATCTACGCTGGAATAAAGAAAAACTGAAATGCAGTGGTATATATATAGGTTGACTGCATTGAAATCACAATGGGTTCCTATTATGACGTAAGATGCAAAAATCAAAGCAAAGAAGCAAAAATCACCTAAAATATAGTAAAGTTAATGCAAAACCATAGAAAATATAGAAACTTTTTGTCGTATTTTGATTGGTGAAAATGGGTCATTCTGACGATTTGATTGGTAGCAAAATATTGTTTCGTTTTAGTCGGAAATGTGCACCAGAAATTAATGTGAAATTTGGAGTGAATAAACGAATTCTTTTTGTCGGCAGAGAATAGGCTGCAAAGAATTGGTGTAGTTTGCTTCCAGAACTGATAAATGGAACGAAGATCTTGTTGTAGCCAAAATGGAAAATTGTGCATCGTTGTAATGTTTGGCACATTCTTCATTCTCTAGTAAATGCTGCCCGATTGCAGAATCACAGTAGACTGTATGAGTGTTAGTGATTTTGCATTCTCAATTAGGCAGATTTTTCGTCGGTCTTTTGTCACTTCTTATGCATCTCGGAATGTGTTGATTAATTCTGTCCTGCAGTCTTTGGGAAGTTCGACCCACGTACCAACAGTCACAGCGGCACACGTATTGATATACGATCATACTTAGTTGAAGGGAGGGTAGAACATTGAGAGATTTTTACATTTACTCAAAAGACACTAACTTTTACATCTACTCCCTGCAAAGATATACTAAACTTGATATCAAAGCAAAATTTTATCAGAGGGTTTTTACGAAACTTGACATACCTTGTGACTCAGACACAATTATCGAGCTAACAAGGAAAGCTTATCTTATCAAAACAATCAGTTTTACTACATATCTTATCAAAACAATTGCAAAGCGAAATATCATTTTACTAGCAAAGCTATATTTTTACAACATAACCAACAGGAAAATATTGAACGGAAAATGTAACAGTGTCGTTTCGAAAAATAACTTTAAATACAGTATAGCAAGTTGGATAACTAAGACCCAGAGAACTCAGATCTTGGAAATTGATAAGCGAATTGACTTCTCAGACCACCTATTTCCTTGCCAGTAAAACAAAGTAGTTGCAAGTCATAAATTTTTGCAGTGCAGGTTGGTTAGTTTGGTACAGTACTGAATAGTAAGTTTTTATAGTGTACGATACAGATACTAAGCCTATCGAGCAGCCTGAAATAGCCTAGTCAAGCGATACAATCTAGCATTACAATACTTCATAAAAAACTGTTCATTTTATGTTCACTACACTCTCAATGAGGTGTTTAAATTTGGTGCATTTTATGCATTTAATTAGGTGTTAGAACATGTTATGTGCACAAATATTACGTAATTTCAAAATATATGTCGAAATTTTTCCGTTTTTTATCACAAAAAGTCGTTTAAGTTGTTGTTTATGCACATAATTGTGCAATTATATGCATTATATTGGATTCATCAGCTTATCGATTAATTCGAAAAGTTTGACAAAATTACAACTCACGCATTACAAAGCATACAAAAGTCCGTGATGTGCTAAACAAAGAAGGGAGGCGTTATTGATGCTTGAATGGAATGGAAATAGGAATGGGGAAACGGGGATATGAAGGAATGTAGATGAGATGAGGTTATGTGGATTGGGATGGGAATAAGAATAGGAAAATGAGGATGTGAGAATGGGGTTTGGGAATGGAATTGAGAGAGTGAGATGAGATTTGGGGGAATGGGGAAGGGAAATGGGGTTGGGGAATGGAGATGGGAATGGAAATGGAGAATGGAGATGGGCGTGGAGGAATGAGAATGGGGGAATGGGAATGGGGATGAGAAAATAGAGATGGGGGAATGGGTATGGGAAATAGGGATGGGGAAGTGGGGATGGGGAAATGGGGATGGAGGAATGGGAATAGGAAAATTGAATGGAGGATGGGGATAGGGAAATGGTGATGGGGTGATGGTATTTGGGGAAAAGGGTATGGAAAATGGGGAATGGGGATGAGGAATAGAAATGGAGGAATGGGGATAAAAAATTGGGATAAGAGAATAGGATGGGGATGGGGAATGGGAAAGGGAAGATAAGGATGGGGGAATGAAAATGGGGATGGGGGAATGGGTATGGGAAATTGGGATGGGGAAATGTGGATGGAAAAATGAAATGGAGGAATGGGGATGGAGGATTGGGATGGGGAATGGGGATGGGGGAATGGAAATGGAGGAATGGGGATGGGGGTATGAGGTGGAAAATGGGGATGGAAGAATAAGGAAGGGTGAATGGGGATGGGCAAATGAGGATGGAGATGGGGAAATGGAGTTGAGGGAACGAGGATGGGGGAATGGGGATGGAGAAAGAAAAAATTTGAGGATGGAGAAATGGGAAAAGAGATGTGATAATGGAGATAAGGAAATGGGGGATGGGGAGAAAGGGATGTAGTAATGGGAATGATGGGAATGGGAATTATGAGAGTGAGAATGGAAATGCAAGAATGGGAATTGGTGGAAATGGGCATGCTTTGAAAGATTATGAATGAGATAATTGAGATGGAGAAATGGGGATGAAGAATGGAAGAGTGGGGATGTGGAAATGTGGTTGGGGAATGAGGATGGAGAATGGTTGTAAAATGGAGATTAGCAATGTAAATGTTGGAATTGGGATGTGGCATAGGAATGAGTATGATGATGAGGATGGAAAAATTGGGATAGGAAAATGGAGATGGGGAAATGGAAATGAGAGATGAAATTAGAAAATGAGAATTGAGGTGATGAAAAAATGGAGTTTGGTTAATGTTGATGATGTATGGCGGAGAGTGGGGATGGGAAGTGAGGATATAAAGGGCTGGGGATGGGGGAATGTTGTCAAAAAAATAGAGGTGCAAGAATAAAAAATCAATGAATTGTGATATAAAAAAGCAGCTTGTGGTTCCCCCAATTTTATAAGCTGTATAGTTTATAGATGGTTAAAAACCGTTTCAAATAAGGAGTGTGGGAGTAAACAGCTGTAATTCAGCACTTGACTGGCTATTCCAGCTGTAATTCAGCACTTGACTGGCTATTCCAGCTTCAAGTAGGGGGTGCAGATATAGAAATCATTAATGCAGAGCCACATCAGAGCCTCTTCGGCTGATAAGAAGGTATTTATAACTCATTTTTGGTCAAAATTTAAGAATACGTCATGAAGCGTTAGCCTTAGCAAAAAACAACTAATCATAATATACCAGAACTGATTTTGATTCAATAATTTTTGAAAAATATTTCTTACTTCAAGAAAAGTTGGGTCGAATTAAGATTCATTTGCACTCATTGCCACCAGTGACCGGCGGCCAACCGATATCCAACCACCAAATGTTAACACAAGCCATATTTTAACCACAAAACATAATGACTCTTTGTTTTACTATACCGTTAATATTGCACCAATAACCACGTTTTAACTGCTCAGCTAGAATATTTCAATAATAAGTCAATTAAGATGTTTTTTGACGTTTGCAGGCCAGAGTTTTAATATTTTAATCGTTTTGCGTGCTTCTGGCCTAAAGGCTACCAGCTCGGAAGCCTAGGGAAGAGCCACCAGAACGGCGACTACTTAAAACAAGCAATGCGAAAAATTGTCTTCCCACAGGAATCGAACCTGCAGCCTTTGGATTACCGGTCCACTGCTCTACCGCTTGAGCTAGAGAAGACGCCTCCTCGCATGCTTAATTTTGGCTATTTAAACCCAGCAACTTGATTGTTGTATGATTGTAATAATAAGTCAATTAAGATGTTTTTTGACGTTTGCAGGCCAGAGTTTTAATATTTAATATTAAGCATGCGAGGAGCCTCCTCGCATGCTTAATATTAAATATTAAAACTCTGGCCTGCAAACGTCAAAAAACATCTTAATTGACTTATTATTACAATCATACAACAAGCAAGTTGCTGGGTTTAAATAGCCAAAATTAAGCATGCGAGGAGGCGTCTTCTCTAGCTCAAGCGGTAGAGCAGTGGACCGGTAATCCAAAGGCTGCAGGTTCGATTCCTGTGGGAAGACAATTTTTCGCATTGCTTGTTTTAAGTAGTCGCCGTTCCGGTGGCTCTTCCCTAGGCTTCCGAGCTGGT
This sequence comes from Trididemnum nubilum, assembly GCA_963965965.1. Classification (NCBI taxonomy): domain Eukaryota; kingdom Metazoa; phylum Chordata; class Ascidiacea; order Aplousobranchia; family Didemnidae; genus Trididemnum; species Trididemnum nubilum. The sequence continues at coordinate 40,375,506 of OZ014472.1, read as the reverse complement.
AGCCTTTAGGCCAGAAGCACGCAAAACGATTAAAAAAAAAAAAAAAAGAATATTTCAGTTATTACATTTAATAACACGATACCTTTAATCAATCACTAATCAGTTTATATCACTTTCTACCGCAATAAAATTGAGAAGAAATTAAAACTAAACGAGCCTGAAAAATATTGAAAAATGATTAAACTTGCTTAGAAAAGCCTTAACTGCAATCCACAACCCTGTCCCGTAGTTTTAAAAAGATACTGCTCGAAATTGGTTTTATTGAAGAAATGAGAACTTCTTGAGGGAATGAAAAGTTCCCCCAAACTTTATTCCACTATTCCCCTTGTCCGTGAATATAGATTTAATCCGTTTGACTTCGCACCATTGGCAGACCTGCGTTTTAAAATTTTGTGACATCAAGAAGCATCTCTTTAAATTTGTTCTCAAAGGATAATATTACGCATTGCGACGGTTCATACTTACATTATAGCTAATCCAACCAAAAATGAAGCAATTTAAACAATCGGATTATGTCTGCCAGTGCACTATTGCTACTTCAAAACTGCTTGCCTACACCTCCTGACCACTGTTACTCACTACTTACTCGCTGCTAAAAACCTTCAAAATTTGCCACTACTGTAAAGCTATTGCTGAAATCTACTACACATTGCTGAAACCTACGGGCCAGGCCTATTTAGCCTACTGCTAACATTGTAATTTGGTCTGCATCAACTTGAGTTTGAAATCAACCATAAGTATAGAAATTAAACCAAATAATAGGACATTATTGCCAAAAACTGCAAAATATCGCAAAACATTTCGTACAAAGCTTTACGTATAAAAATTTTAATTAGAAACCCCGACGTTATTCTGATAAAATTTTCTATCCACATAGCACTAATTCAGAGTACTCAAACTAGAAAGCGAGCCACTTCTAATTTTGAGAGAGCTAAGACAAGGGTCATAGTCAAGAGTTTTCTAAACCATGCAAGAGTGCTCAAACAAAGAGAGCTATATGATTTACCTTGTATTTTACAATGAAGAGTTTCGCACCGCCAAAAATGGTTGATAGGTGTGAATTGGGAATTACGTTACTCTGAGATTGATTTTGAAAATGTTTATAAAATGGATGATCAAAATAAAGTGGTGAAAGCAACGATAAAAATGATTGTTAAACGCAGTATAATTGAAATTGAAGCTGTACTTAGTGAGCATTTTAGTTTACGTATAACCAGGAGTGCAAATCTTAGTTGAGCATTGGGGGGATAATTTGCAATTTTACCCAAAATGTTGCCCTATTTTACCTTTTGACCACGACTTTTTTCAGGTTAGCAAATTAAGTGAAGACCAAAATAAAAATGGTCTTCACCAAAAATGGAACACTTTTTTCCCCGAATTCAAGTGGAGACCTGTGCGCAGATGCACACCAGAGTCAAATTATCGGAGGGGATGCTAATAAAGACCATACTCAAATTATTGGGGGGATATCTCCCCCCATCCCCCCAAGTTTCGGCACCCTGAGAATAACGATGCTATGCGATAGTATATATAAGACTTCAACAGCTATGCCAACAAAACTTACGGACATTTCTATCATAATTTGAGAATTATATTTCTGTTGTAAAATGAGAAAAGCCTATTTTATGTACAGGACAACGTATTATTCGTATTTGTATTGAAAGTTCTGAGTTCAATTTCCAAATCATCCAAATATTAACACAGAGTGGCCAAAGATTTTTAGTTTTTACCCGTACAATAAACTAAACTTTTGAAATGATGGTATAACTTTTTGCCGAACAGGTCAAATTGCGTATAAGTATAATTAATTGCCTTTTACAATCAGATGAGAATTTTTGATTAGTTTAAACGTGATTTGGGATACAATAATTAAATATGCCGGGTCGGCTGACCTTACATCATCGTGAAATCAACAGCTGCAAAAAAAAAGTAAGTAAAGAAAGTTTTTCTTTTCATTTTAAGTGTGTGAAAACGAATAATTGGAATTAACGTGAAAACTATTAATAGGCCTGCTAACTAATTTATCTAAAGCTAATAACTGTAATGCATCGCTTGCATATAGCCTTTTGTCAGGTATGATACTACCTATATCAGTGGCCGGCCATTTTTTAAGAAATTTTTAAAAGTGGAGGGGCAATTTTGCAGCAGTGGAGTAACAATCAACAAGATTGCTTGCCGGAAATTTAGAAATTCAGGCTAAGACCAAAAAAGTCTTCAACGCATTTTGGTGTGAATTTTGCCACGATTTGAGGTGAAGACCAATTAAAAAAAGTCTTCACGGCATTTTGATATGAATTTTTCCGGAAATTTATGTGTAGAGGTTCAGTGTTCACTTTTTGAGAGAAAAATACACGTTACTGGGGGGCAGAACAGTTTACTAGGATGCAATTAAAAATGGCCTGATTAATTGCCCAACTACGTGGAAATAACGGAGCTTCAGCTCATCCCTCCCCTAACCAAGTCACTTGCAAAGTTTAACTAAAAAATGCAAGCGTTTAAACGTGTTTTGGACTTGAAATGTAAGTTAGGAGCTAAAATGACTATTTAGGTTTTAGGGAGCAATTTAGGTTTTTCAAATACGAGCTTCACGCACGCGCGAAATTTGATCTAAATGGCTATCTCGCTTCCAGCCCCCGTCAGCCCCCGTTTGTATGGTGCTTAAGTTGTATACGCCACCCAATTGAGGTATTTTTCGAACACAAAAGTTTTAACTTTGGTTTTAAACCCACCCCGTTAGACAAATTTTGGTCCCGCACCTGTACTGTAACACTTGTTGTTTTTTTTGTTTTTTTGTTTTTTGTGAGTAATCACATTACGTTTTTGATCGATCTCAATATTTGTTGAAGCATTTCCTTAAAACGAAATAGAAATAGTCAAAATCGAATGCTCGAGGTTAAAGTCTACAGCTCTGTGATGATAAGCGACCATCACTTAGTTCACTATAGTACCTTGAAATGCCTAATTATTTGCAAGAGGATAGTTAATTTTCTTTTCTGGCCAATTACAATCTGTAGGAAATTCACGCTGAGCACAGCAACACACATATCAGTTCGCATTGCAACATAAAGGGAGAAACTTGCTTGTTTTCTCCGCGTTGCAATTTCGAGAAGTTATTCATTTCGGGAAATCAATTCAACAAAAGTGGAATAATTTTTTCATTTTGATCAAAATACAGCTATGTTTATGATCGATCAAAATGCAGTTAAATGTGAAACCATCTTCATTTGATTTCTTAAAGTGCTTTTTCAAAACAGCAAAATGCAATTATTGCGGATGTATTTCAAATCAAATCTTTCATATTATACTATAGCTGTATTGCGCTGAAGCGTGTAACGAGTTAGAGGGGCCCATCGCTGCGTCATTGCGCCTGGGCAACACAGCTCTACCGTGTGTTGCAAAAAGGAAACATCAAAAATTTTGCAATTTTTTTGTTCTTTTTTTGTTTCTTAAAGACTTTTTCTTTCTCCGTGTTTTGCAAAAAAAATTAGCTTTCTAGCGCGAGTAGTTTTTGAGATATTCGCGATAGAAGTTTTTTGATTGTTCCTTGCGAAAATGAGCTGCAAAAAGGAAACGTGTAAGAGGCATTGTCAACAAAACAATTGAAATGCTTACAATCAGAAAATTAAAATTTATATTTTAATCCATTATTCAACCTGACTGAACAAGAAAAGCGGGTGTACGTAGGTAAGTGCAAAGCTTAGCCCTACATTTGCAAAGTTGGGGGTTTATTTTCAGTTTAGTTCAAAAAAAGGGCTAAAATGTTCATCACCAATTAGTACGATGGTAGTGGAACAAAACCCAGCGAAAACGTGCTTTTTTCTCAATTACTTAACATTGACTGGGCTTTTGACCTGAAAAGATATCTACAATAACCGTAAAAAAAATTTTAATTTCAATTGGAGCTTCTTTATAAACTTCGTTTACGGCCGGAACTTGCACTTCCGTTGCGGTTTGTACCAGTTGGTATCAAATGTATATATGAGGTATCATCCTTTACTGTTTCGACTTTGAGAACTGAGCTTTCGACAAAATAATACCATTCAATAACGATTTGACTCATAGCCGTTAGGAGAAAAAAATTTTAGGGATGAATACTAATTTTGCCCAAAGGATATAAATATTCAAACTTTGACTGAAAAAACTTGATCACGTAAACTGGAATTCATATACTTATACTGTAAATACGTATTTAAGTTTACCAAGATGTTTGGTTTAAATTGATACAAAGCACACAATTTTGCATATTGAATTGATACGAATCATGGATTATTAATTCAGACGAATAGCTAGAAATATACAATGGGGAGTATCTCGGGGGGCTGGGTGCAAAGCGCTCAACGCTCGAAGACTTTGCAAATTTTTTTTGCAAGTATAACTTGATTAATTTTAGACCTATTTTAGTAATAATCATGCCTTGAAAATGTGCTGGTATAACAATTAGCAGTGCAAAGACATGACTAAACCGGCTACGTAAACGAGCTATAAGGGCTGTGGCTAATGGCAAAATTTCAGCTTTTTTTGCGAGCCGGTAAATCAGGAAAAAACATAGATTTCAACCTAATTCGTCTGCATTAAAAAAAATTGAGGAAAAGGGGCTACGGAAACGATATTTAAAAAAAAGTGATGGGTAATTAGCTTCAAATTCAATATGGAAATGCCCCCTCACTCCCCCATTCCACACAACGTCTTTGAAGTCTACGTTAAGCATTTTGCAAAGAGCGATCAAATTTGATTGCTGATTTTTTGCCCTTTTTCAAAGTTTTTACTGATTTGTAGCTCTGCTTTTGACAAATATTAACCTCCCTTAGTAAATGCTTCCAAAGCGGCTTTAAATAACTTTAAAGTCCATATCACAGAAAGAGATTGCCTCGGAAGTGCAAAAAACGTGGTATTTTTCTTATTGTGCATTTTGGTTGACAAGCCTATGCGGAAGGGGGGGCTTTAGCTCTTCCCCACCCCCTTCAGGCTACGCTGTAATGGTTTAATTATTTTTGTTTTTTGCTATTAGGCGATTGTTGTGATTTTTCGAAAAAATATGTAGTCCTTTAAACGCCATTTGGGTCACGTTTTTCACGTTTTTGAAGCTATTTCAAATAATTTAATCGCCAAGATTAGGAGGCTATTTGCAAGAATTAAGCCCAAGCCCTTCTTTTGGCCCTTACTATCTAGTACGGGTGAAGTCCAAAAGCCTTCTTGACGCGAAGACTGCGAGGTCCATTCGCAGCTTCTTATTAGTGCTCAAATAAATTTCATTTTATGTCACGACTTTCTTCACGACTTTGCAGTGCTTTTTACGTTACGACTTCCTTACACAATTTTGTAATGCTTTTTCTATTCTGAGTTACGTGGTGAAATAAATTGTGTTGGTCCGCATGCTAAATATGTAAGCAACAGTGGTTGGGATGAAGTAGCTGCAAAATTATCTATCTCACTTTATATCTCAGATTTTTACAAATTTATCTATCTCACTTTATATCTCAGATTATAGACATACTGGATATATTTGATGTCACCAATGTGCAACTGGCGCGTGGCTATAGGGACTTTACCCCCCAAGCCAAGTCACTTGTAAAGCTTTGCCACCAACTACAAAACAAGCGTGTTTATGGACTTAACCTGTAATTAAAGGGGGTTGAAGAGACTAGGCGATTTAATTCTTTGAAATGACTTTTAGCAATTTAGCGCTTTTAAATGGCCTCAAATACGCGCAAATGTAATCCAACTAGCGTTAAAATGGCTATTTTTGCCGAAAAATTATAAAAGTTGCCCCAGACCCTTGTATGCTTAAAATTGCACCAGTTTGCTCAGCTTTTCCACCTAACTAATACCTGTTTCTAACTAATATAGCTTAAAAACGGTAAAGGGGGCCGATTCCTATTCAGTTTTTTGGCTAATAAAACAAAATTGATTTTGTCGCGTGAGCAGTCCCTTAGTAAGGACGAAATGCGTCGCGACGGCTCAAATCCATTTGTTGTCGTATTGTCATTACATCATTATTCATTTTGTGAAACAATGTCCCACATGCTGTTGTCCTAAAATTCTTTAACTGACTTTGTTTCTAACCAAAATATTTTAAGTTTTGGTTAAGCCCTACTCTTAGCAAAATCTTGCTTGCGGAACAGAATGTAACTTTAGTTGGAACTTTGCGTGCTTAGGACCTTTATTTTTACTTAAGACCTTTATTTTAGTTTACTATTTTAATCCATAAACATCGGAATTATTAATTTGCTTATCACTAAAAAACGGTCAAACCTGTAAAATTGAATATAGGATATACTCTTGGCAATAAATAAAAGCGACATAAATGTCGATTTGGGGATCTTAGGTCACGTGATCGTCATTCAGGAAACCAGAGACCGCGTAAAACGACAATCTTTGAGTCCAAAATTTATTAATTCGCTTATAATCTAAAAGCCATAGGGCGTGGAAAGTGTAGTGGTTAAGGCGCCATCTCAGCGTCTGACATGTCTGAAGTTTGAATGGCGCTGCGTTCTTTGATTCTTTCTTTTCAAAACCTCGCTATTGAGTGATAGGGGGTTCGGGCAGCAATGCCAGCCTGATAGATTTCTAATCAAGGTTTTAAAAGAAAGAGTGCACTTCAAAAATATGCCGCGCCGTCACGTGACCGCATTTTTAGAGAGTTAAATTCGGCAAAAATCAAACACTGATTTAGACCGGTATATCTCGATAAGTACCGAATCTGATGAAAACCGATTTGTTCTTTTTGATCTTTTTTTTGTTTATGTTCATTTATTCCGACTTAGAGAATTTTTTTTTTCTTTTTATTGTTTTGTTTCTTCATCTTACTTTTAAACCGCAAAACTCAGAGAGATCAAACTTTGACCGATAGTAGAATAGATATCACGAAAAACTGGAGACTCCTTGAATTTGGGAGTGAAACGCTGGAGGATTCCCCGCTAACCGACGCTCAAGAATTTTGAACTTTTGAACGGCTAAAGCTTGATGGCTCAAATTCTCGGAATAGGTGGATATTGAGCCTACGTAAAACAAGGCAAAAACTGGGGTTGCCGTGATGGGGGATTCCTCTCAAACGGGTCCTCCAAATTCAAAAATTTTAACCACTCAATCTGGACAGAAGATGAATTTTTAGGATAGGTAAATATAAAGTAAGGATAAAATTTGATAAAATTTGAGGTTGTGCCATTATGAGAATGACCCCCTTTAAAGGGATTCTACAATATTCAAAAAATTTTAAACACCTAAGCTAGACAGACGAAATGTTTGTTAATGCCACGTTAATGGGGATTCTCAAAATGTCCTCCTTAACTTATGACATTTTAACCACTTGAGCTAAAAAGATAAGATTTTAGAGCTATATAGTAAGTTAGATGTACATGAAAAGCAAAACATGAAATTTTTTAGTAATTCTACGTTGGGGCGTTCCCCCCCCCCCCCCAAAAAAAAAAAGGCTTCCAAGATAGAAAAAGAATAATCACTCGAGCTAAACAAGTTAATTTTCTAGGATAGATTGATATAAAAAAAGATGAAACACGACAAAGTTTTTGGGGTGCCTCGTTTAGGAGGAGCCTCTCAAAACTTTTAAATTTTTACCTACTTGTGGTAAACAAATAAATTTTTTAGACGGTTTAGTTTAAAACAAATATAAAAGGAGCCAAAATTTGATGCTGCGCTACGTTAGGGGTGACTTCAGCTACGCAAATTACGTTTTTAAAGTACCGTTTGTTAATAACTTAATATATCTGTACAAGAAAGATAAATCTTGACAAAACTTAGCAACATCATGTTAAAAGGTCTTAAATAAACCCACCCAAAAGTATAAAATTTTTAACTGCTCTAAGCTAGATGGTTCAAATTGTCAGACTGAGTTGATATCAATCAACCTGGGGATTTCAAGATGGAAGATTTTTTCCAAATGAACTTCCAACATTTAAGGTATTGAATGAAGTACTTGAGCTCACTGGCTTTAACAGATTTGAGCTAAATAGATGGCAAAGTTTTTTAATAAACTGTCATCTATTACGTTGAAAAAACCTTTTTCCAGCCCCTCGAGGTTTTTAAATTATGAGAGTTTTTTTCGCTAAATAATCGACTTAATATGCAGTTTCCAATATGCTGGTTGCAGTACTGCAGGGTGTAATCTTAATCAAAAAATTGCTGCATAAGTTGTCACTTATCTCTGACGGTGATACAATGAATTTGGATCATGTGATAAAATTTTCATCAGAATTCGCTGGAATTTTAGAGATCACTCTATGTTATTTAATAATAAATTGAAAACCGTTAAAAGCTAGTAAAAAGTGAGTTTTGTCGTTGTAAATTGATATATGTGCTTTTTAATTGAGGTTACTTACATTAATTATTTTGATAACTTTTTTAGATATTTAAAAAGCGAATAACCACAAAACTTTTGAAGGTAATGAAATAAAATTTGAAAAAGGCGCATTTAGGTTTTTTATCTGATTATCAGCGACCATAATTTGCTTAACGCAATTGCGTCACTATTTTAAAAGTTAATAAAGCTCAGCAAAAGTTGGATACTGTCGCAAAGTTTGTCGAAATCTGCAAAGTATCTTTTGCGAGGTTCGAGAATTTTCGGGATGCATTTAGATTTAAAAGAAAAAATTTCATGATGGACTGCGAACGTATCAAAATCAGAAAACACAAAACAAATTAGTCGCTAAAAAAATTTTGAAAGAAAAAAGTGGGTACTTAAACATTGCGTCAATCACTCGAACTCTCGTTAGTCGGTAAGATCATTAGTCTATCGGACTTGGATGCTATAAATAAAAAACGCACAAAGCCCCAAAATTACAGCGCAACTTTTTGTAATTTAAAAGATTATTTGTTTTCACTTTCAGCCTAAAAATTTTGCATGCACTCTCCGAAAAACAAAAAAAACAAAAATGCACTCCTCAGAAAAACGAAAACAACTAAAAGTCCTTTTTTAAATTGAAATGATTGCTTTTTCCTTGGAACTTGATTGACTAATTTTTAATTTTTTATGGCAAAAGCCAAAAGAAACAGCTAAAACGCAAACGCTTAGGATCTTGTGAAAAAGCATTAAAAAGCATTTTTCCGTTAATTTTTTTTTTTTTATGTTAAATTTCAGTTTCTTTTTAACCGAATTTGAAAATTTGAGCTTAGCATGTTCAATACTTTCCAAGATATTGACGTTTAAATATGAAAAGAAAACAACTTTGCATTTTACAGCGAAAAGTGCTGCAAGATAAAAATGTAATTTCAAAAATTTTTTTTCTAATGTTGAAAAACAATGAAAAATGTGGAAAAAAATTCACTTATTGCGTCACATTAAATTAACAATTGCGCATATTAACTTGATTTTCTTGAAACAAGAATTTTGCCGTGTTTCCTCTTCGCAGCACACGGTAGAGCTCCTCTCGAAGAAATGTCGCAGCGGTGGCAAGCCATTGGCAAAACTGTGGCCAATTCGACCGGCCCGATGTTACCGCCTGACCAACTGGCTGGTCAGCCGATGCATTTCATATCCCCTAATTAATAAGTAAGCCTAAAGCTTTTTGAACATAGCTTTTAACATAACTTACCAACCATCAATACAAATTTGATGAATGTTGCATTTTACAGGCACATTTTCGTGAATTTATCAACAACAATCCAGGGTTTTTGAAAAACTCCTACGGAGAAATTAAGTTTCAATACTGTAGAAATTCTTCCAATTTCGCCCCGGTGAGTTAATTTAACGCGTTACTCACAATCATTGAAAAAAATAGTTGTGAACGAATAAACAAATGTACAGCATTACACTTTTTTTATAAGAACAATTTTATAAAAAAACAAGAATTATTTTGCTTAAAATTTTAGAACAAAATAAGAACAGAAAGAGCAATGATTCGAGCGATGTGTGGAGTGAAACTTGATCGAAGAAACAGCGAGGAGTTGATGGACATGTTGGGTTCAGAGGAGTCTTTGGATAGGATGGCTAAAGCTAGTAGTAAGCGGTGGTACGGTCATGTTTTGAGTAAAGACGACAAAAGTGTGATAGTCAAGGTTTTGAAATTTGAAGTGCGCGGTAGTAGAGGAAGACCGAAACAAACGTGGAAAAAACAAGGTAGAAAGTGAAATGAAGAAAAATGGACTGGTAAAAGAGGATCCTTGTAATCAAACGAAATGGCGAGGGTGGTAAACACAATTGACCATACGAAACCCGGCCAACTACGTCGACGGGAATAGCATCGAATCCAAAATGAAATGATGAGGCTGCAAATTGGCAAAAAATTAAGAACAGCCAGCCTCAACTAAAATTTACAGGTTCTTATAAAAAAATGTTTTTCTCCAGGATATACATTTTAAACTGCAAGTAGAATCTTTTTAATATGTCAAATAAACGTGGGTTAGTACCAATTTATATCCAGGTCAGAATTTACCATATGGCACATTGTTAAGGGCCCCGCGCTTGGATGGTAAGATTTTTGGTTTTGGTCCTCCCTTACTTTGGCGGGAAACTGCAGCGAAACTTGGCGAAGATCTTTTTTTGGTCTTCACCTTTATTATGCAGGAAAATGCAGCTAAAGTACCAAAAGTGCCTGGGGCCCCGCGCAATGTAAATCCGGCCTTGCCTATATCACACGACCATAAATAAAACCAACAAGATTATGGAGCATTGACGTTATATCGATCTATTTTTTCAATTATTCTTGAAGCGAAATAGGTAAAACTAATTTATTACTGTAGTTCAAAGAAACATCACGTCTTACAATCCTGCTTCATATAACTTCAGTAAAGTGGAAATTTTATTTAGCCAAATAATAGCAATAAACAGCAAGACTAAAGTCATTCTAAGGATTTATTTACTATAAAAATTCAAACGCTTTCGCCTTTCATCAGGCTTCTTCAGGTATTCCTTAAATCATAGCCATGTTAACTTCAGACTACCTGGAAAAAATGAAACACAAAAAATTAAGTGATATCAAGGTTTCGAGTCACCAGGCGTTAAAACAGTACAGATCATCAATCGAATTTAATGGGTCAACAGTTCAGTACTAATGGAAATAAAGAAATTCGAGGGGAAAAAACAGCACATTAATCAACACACGTCACTATTATTTGTAGACATTTAACAAAAAGGACGAGCCATGAGCATATAATTGCTTGTTTAAACTAAATCTATGTTTCTTTATTAATAAAGCTTCATGAATTTTGGCCTGAAAATCTGATTTACGTTGTTTCAGAACCTCGAAAGAATTTACGTCATGTCGCACATTAGAGCACACAGTACAGGAAAGTATATGTTGTTTAATCGCACTATTTTCATGCTGACTGGCCACATTCATGTGTTTTCCCACTCTGGTACTCAAATGTCGAGTTGACTTACCAATGTAAGTCAAGTTCGAATCACACAAACATGTAAATATTTATTTATATTTATTTACATGTAAATATTTAAATATTTATTTACATGTTTGTGTGATTCGAACTTGAAGTCAACTCGACATTTGAGTACCAGAGTGGGAAAACACATGAATGTGGCCAGTCAGCATGAAAATAGTGCGATTAAACAACATATACTCTCCTGAACTATGTGCTCTAATGTGCGACATGACGTAAATTCTTTCGAGGTTCTGAAACAACGTAAATCAGATTTTCAGGCCAAAATTCATGAAGCTTTATTAATAAAGAAACATAGATTTAGTTTAAACAAGCAATTATATGCTCACGGCTCGTCCTTTTTGTTAAATGTCTACAAATAATAGTGACGTGTGTTGATTAATGTGCTGTTTTTTCCCCTCGAATTTCTTTATTTCCATTAGTACTGAACTGTTGACCCGTTATATTCGATTGATGATCTGTACTGTTTTAACGCCTGGTGACTCGAAACCTTGATATCACTTAATTTTTTGTGTTTCATTTTTTCCAGGTAGTCTGAAGTTAACATGGCTATGATTTAAGGAATACCTGAAGAAGCCTGATGAAAGGCGAAAGCGTTTGAATTTTTATAGTAAATAAATCCTTAGAATGACTTTAGTCTTGCTGTTTATTGCTATTATTTGGCTAAATCCTACTTCATTTGACAACACGTCTAAATGGGTACCGGTAATTGTTTCAACCCCTAGTGACGCAGGTGAGGCGGGCCCCCATCGCTGGCGTATTTCCGTGTTTCAAACTCAACTGAATTCATCATCAGTGTGAAGAGTAGTTGACACAGTGCAAGAAATTTTAAACTCCGAATTAGGCCAACTCAAATGGTAAACTGGTATAAGCTATAGTCCTCTCCTCTTAACTTCAGCTCTTAAAAGGGCATTCAAGTCGAGTTTTTCATCCTAGACCAAAATGTTGAGATAAGCCTAAAATGCACTCTCACCAAATTTGAAGTTTCTACGCTTTCCCGTTTTCAAGATATTGCAGTTCAAAATTACCGTTTTTTTCTTAGTTCAGTGTTGCCATTTTGTCAGTATTAGGACAGAAAATCCGCTTTTGCAAAGCTAATTTACATTTATTGAAAAGCAGCTAATTTTGCTGTTCTAAACCTGTACTTTGTTTTTCAATAATTCTGCCACAAAATATTTATTGAGAATCAAGAACATGCAGTAACTTTTAAAAATTTTGTTTCTAATTGGCAATCAGTTTTTAAAGGAAAAAGGCCTTTCTCAGGGGAAATCTAGTTTGTAATATCTCAAGAACAGAAGGTCATGAAAAGCTCAGATTTGGTGAAGTTGGTCTTTAGACCTCTTCAAATTATTTTGAGAGAAATCAAGCAAAAAAGTTTCCGACCTGAATGCCGTTTTAAAATGTTAAACTTCATAAAAGCAAAACTAAATATTTCACCTACAACTGCCCTAAACTCGAGTTTCGCTTAATATCGAAGTTCATCGGCAGGGCTAATGTACACCGAAATTTAAAAGCTAAGCTGACTTATTAACCGAATTTTATAATCTGACCAAACTAGCCCATTAAATTAAAGGTAGTGTCTACTGCACCGTCCCGATTTTGGACATCAAATCGCTGGTGCACCGGCAGGCTATTAAATTGCGTTTTTCGCATTGATTCGATTTAAATACAGCACTTTGACACTTCAATATCGAAGCCCTGATGGCGTAGTGGTTAGTGCGCTTGGCTGCGATGCCAAGGGTTGCAAAATCGATACCCGTTGGACACGCTGTCGAATACTAGTGCTAGAGAGCTATTTCGCTACTTAATCCTCTTTATTCTCTAAAATCTTATTATTAGAGTTAGGGTTCAGGCAGCAATGCCAGCCTGAGAGATAGTAAATAGAAGAGCAAAAGAAAACGATCGCCGCCGGTGCAGCAGTGATTAGATGTTGGAAACCGGACCGGTGCAGCAGACACTGCCTAAATTAAAATCGAAATATGATTGTGAAAAATAATTGCAATTGTTACCATGATTACCCATCAAACAAAAATGGCATAAAATTAAATCTGGACAGGGGACCAAGTGAGCTATAATAGACAGGGATGAAAAATTAAATAAATAAATTAGGCAAGGGAACCAAGTGGTAAGGAAACCAGTGAGCTAAACAACAAAAATGAATAATTCACCCAGTACGAAATGTAAATACAATATTAATTCCGGCAAAATTAATTTAAACAACTGTTTAGTGCAACAAAATTTTAAGATTGCTTTGATCATTATCGGATTCATCGTTGAATCTGTTGAAGATTTTGGTAGCCTTGAAAACGATGTTAAAAAACGGATTTGAAAGGTTTTCGTCTCGCCCCTGTCAAGAATCAACGCGAGAATAACTTGGGGTTGAAAAACGCGGCTTTTATAGTTATTCGAGACGTCGAAATTTCCACCTAAAACAGAAAAAATATATCACGTGAATAATTTTGATTAGATGACTGTCAAACTTCATATGTACATCACCTAATGATCCATTACTGTAAAATTTGAAGAGAGTAGACAAATTAGTTCGGTCGGCACAAAATTGGTTGCTGTGTTTGATAAAAATAGCTTCTAGGGCTGCTGAGTGAAATTGAGTTCTTGCTTTTGCCAAAATTGAAAATTGTCGATCATGATAGTGGGCAGCGCACTCAGGATTTTGAAGTAAGTGAAGTTCAATGGCCGAATCACATTCCAATTGATTTAGAAGAGTCTTGGCTTTGCACTTTCGTCAAGGCAGAACTTTTGTTGGCTTTTCTTGGTTTCGAATTGATTTGGAAATGTGTGAATGATTCTTTTCTTGTAATTTTAAAGGATGTGCGATCCACGTACCGACAATCACAGCGGCACACGTAGTGGTATACGATTGTCAATACGTAAATAGCACATCTTTAAAATTACAAGAAAAGAATCATTCACACATTTCCAAATCAATTCGAAACCAAGAAAAGCCAACAAAAGTTCTGCCTTGACGAAAGTGCAAAGCCAAGACTCTTCTAAATCAATTGGAATGTGATTCGGCCATTGAACTTCACTTACTTCAAAATCCTGAGTGCGCTGCCCACTATCATGATCGACAATTTTCAATTTTGGCAAAAGCAAGAACTCAATTTCACTCAGCAGCCCTAGAAGCTATTTTTATCAAACACAGCAACCAATTTTGTGCCGACCGAACTAATTTGTCTACTCTCTTCAAATTTTACAGTAATGGATCATTAGGTGATGTACATATGAAGTTTGACAGTCATCTAATCAAAATTATTCACGTGATATATTTTTTCTGTTTTAGGTGGAAATTTCGACGTCTCGAATAACTATAAAAGCCGCGTTTTTCAACTCCAAGTTATTCTCGCGTTGATTCTTGACAGGGGCGAGACGAAAACCTTTCAAATCCGTTTTTTAACATCGTTTTTCAAGGCTACCAAAATCTTCAACAGATCCAACGATGAATACGATGATGATTAGAGCAATCTTAAAACTAATTTAGTAGTTCACAAGACTTCGCGTCATATATCCTAAGTGATATTGCACCCGTGCTGTTCGTGCAGTGAACAATCTCTCAACAACAAACAACGATAATTTAACAAGCTAAATTATTCCTGAAGTGAAGTATACGCAGAACTAATTTAATAGCTTATTTTTAATAGTTTAATATTTTAATAGTAAAAGATTTATTTTTTAGTTTGTCACTTGCTGTGCAAAAACAGTGGATCCAGCGGCTCTGTTTCAGCTTCTTACTGAAATATGGATGCTTCCTTTTCCTAAAGCAATAATTTCTATTAATGGAGAGTTTCCCAAGCACGATTATTCTTGGCATCAAATTTTGAATGACGTATTCATCTTCACTTCTGGTTCGCCTCCTTTTCACCACAAACTTTGCAACTCTTCCGTCATTGCCATCATGGATGTAAATTCTGTGAACAACAAAGAAATACTTTTTGATTTTTCTAGCGAGGTAAAGCTGTCTTCTCTAAACGCAGATTCATTGGCCTTAGGGCCTGTCTACACTGTGCGTAAAATTGTCAGCTTACGAGCGTAACCATAAATTGTTTTGAAGGAAAATTCCGTAAGCCCAGGCATAACACCTTACCGGCGTACCACTTTACCAGCGTGAAATTGCCAGCGAAAAAAATTTGCTAAAAGAGCAAATTTTTTCAGCCGGTACGCTCGTAAGCTCACAATTTGCGTGGAGTTTCAAAAACTGGTTTGCCAGGTTTCGAGGTAGGTTAAAATTAGGTTCATAAGTTTGTTGAAATAAAGTTGATTTTTAAAAGTGAAAGTATGGCGTGTTAGTTTGAAATAGCCTAATTTAACATGAAAATGGTCAATTTGCGGCTTTATAAGAAAAACTTGCCAAAAAGAGTCCAAGGTCGATAGACCTAAAAGTGAATTGTGATGAATTATTGTAAGATTGTGCCATCGGTGCCATGTTCATCTTGTTATCGTTCGTTTGTGCTTCGTTTATTACGTCACTGTTATTGCTAACAGTTTGTCACAGTTCCTGCTTCAGCCAGTGGTATTGTGGAAGCTAGCAACGAAGTAAACACAAACGAAAGATAATTGGAACCGATAACTTCTTAAGTCAACAGATCATCGCTCACACAAGGTTGTACAACCGAGCCGGTTAACCGCGATCGCAGTGTGCTCGTTTTGACCCGCCACAACTGGTGACCCCGACGTGATTGGATGGTCGGCGCTAGTATGGCCGACATTAGCAGGTCAATTCTTATCACTGCTTTGAGTAAGGGGGAAGTGCGTCGCAATTCCTGCTTCAGCCAGTGGCGTTGTGGAAGCTAGCAACGAAGTAATCACAAACGAAAGATAATTGGAACCGATAAGTTCTTAAGTCAACACATCATCGCTCACTTAAGGTTGTACAACCAAGCCGGTTAACCGCAATCGGAGCGCGCTCCTTTTGACCCGCCACAACTGGTGACCCCGACGTGATTGGATGGTTGGCGCTAGTATAGCCGACATTAGCAGGCCACTTCCTACCACTGCTTTGAGAAAGGGGGAAGTGCGTCGCAGTTCCTGCTTCAGCCAGTGGCGTTGTAAAAGCTAGCAACGAAGTAAACACAAACGAAAGATAATTGGAACCGATAAGTTCTTAAGTCAACAGATCATAGCCGCTCATAGGTTGTACAACCGAGCCGGTTAACCGCAATTGGAGCGCGCTCCTTTTGACCCGCCACAAGTTGTTTTAGTTCATCTTTGCCGTGTCAGTCTCTAGGCTTGCGGAGTAATACGTTAAAGGCGGTGAATCATCCAGCCAATTCTGGTGGTTTACAATAGCTAAAATTGAACTATAATTTTTGATATTTTTTGTTTTGATTTTGGGGCTGCGTTTGCAAAGATATTCAACAAATACAAAAAGATGTCCCCCCGAAAAAAGTTTTTGGAAACTCTGAGTTTTGATCTTCCCACCAAAACCACAGTTCTCTAAACTATTAGGCCTACTGTAATCTTATTAAACTATTAGGCCTAATTATCTCTAAACTATTAGGCCTAATAGTTTAGCGATAATTAGGCCTAATTAGGCCAAAGCTATTTATAAATAAACTATCTCTAAACTATTAGGCCTACCACAGTTCTCTAAACCATTAGGCCTACTGTGGTTTTGGCGGGAAGATCAAAACTCAGAGTTTCCAAAAACTATTTTCAGGGGGACATCTTTTTGTATTTGTTGAATATCTTTGCAACCGCAGTCCCAAAATTAAAACAAAAAATATCAAAAAATATAATTCAATTTTAGCTATTGTAAACCACTGGAATTGGCTGGATGATTCACCGCCTTTAAGTTAGAGTTGAGCTTGTATTCAGTTTGGTGTAGCTTTGAGTTGTAATTTACGTATCGTCTGTACTACTTTCAGACAATGATTCGATCATTTTCGAGTAATATAATAATTGTACATCAAAAATAAGTCGTATTTCTTCATGATCGGATCATCACTTACCAGTACCGCAGTTAGGATAGGCCTATTTCTGCAGTAGTGAAGATGGTGATAATATTCTGCGCCTTTCCAGGGTGCGATTTCAAGTCGGAAGATGTTACAGAGGCCATCGCATGCGCTCTCTTGCAGAGCCACGCATTCATTTATAGTAGTGCTTCCGCTGTCCACCAACGCGATGAGCCCACACAAGCCCACAACCACAACACTCTTGATTAGCCATACGTTATGTTTTTTTGTGCGAAAGGTAGTAAAAAAATCACGTTTAATTTATGAAAAAGACATACTACTTCTCATGATGCATAATCTGACCCAAATTTAACCGAAACAATAAAGAATTGTAATAAATCTGTGATTTCCGTCATCCAATTCAAAACAATATTATGGCCACCCACAGAATACACTGTTAAGCCGTTACGCTCGTAAGCGCCGTTTTGTATAGTGAAAACACCTTCGACGTACGAGCGTAAAAAAATTTGTAGTTTTGTACGCACTGTGTAGACAGGCCTTAAGCTTTCAATTTTGTGCAATTTCAATGGTTGAAATTTAAATCATGGCGAATCAGAGCTGACTAGCTTTCTTTAACACTAACAAGTTGAGCATTTAGCAACGTTTATTGTCTAAATAATTCAATTTTTCAATTTGGCAAAAGTCAGTTTTTCCCCTATTTCGTGCAAAGCTGGCAACACTGTTAGAGTTATTTTGTTAATGTTATTTTGGGCTTCTTTTGTTCTATGCCAAAATTGAGTTTAAGTCTGTAACCAGTTCTTAACCTTTTCTTACTCAACGGTAGGGCTTTTGCAGCCCACACTCGTTACAAATAGTAATTACTTAAATCTGGTTCGCAATAAAAACTTGAATTTTCCAGACTTTTTCTGTTTGTTTTCGCCAATTACGATGATACTGTTTTTGTTTATACAAGTTAAGGGGTTCAAGAGTAAAATAGAAGTTTTTCACAAATTTTTTGAAATTTAGCAAATCCTGTAATTGTAATTGTACCTGTAATTGTACAGAACTATTACTCGTTTTCTGCTATAATATTGTATCGTTCGATTGTAGATTACGAAGAATCCTTGCATTGCAAACCGAAGATAACTCTATTCAGTTGAAATTAGCGTGAAAACAAAGACAAAGGACCCTAATAATAGTTTATTGCTTTTGGTGTATTTGCTTTTTGATCGCAACGCAGTCACGCTAATTATTGCAATCCATCTATTCTCGAACAACAATTTACTCTACCAGAAATATTTAGCGTAAAATTGAAATTTCTGGTTTTCTGTGTAAAATTTCAATTTTACGCTAAATATTTCTGGTAGAGTAAATTGTTGTTTGAGAATAGATGGATTGCAATAATTAGCGTGACTGCGTTGCGATCAAAAAGCAAATACACCAAAAGCAATAAACTATTATTAGGGTCCTTTGTCTTTGTTTTCACGCTAATTTCAACTGAATAGAGTTATCTTCGGTTTGCAATGCAAGGATTCTTCGTAATCTACAATCGAACAATACAATATTATAGCAGAAAACGAGTAATAGTTCTGTACAATTACAGGTTCTTTTAGCTATACGCCTCTACGAAAAATCAAAATCGATTCCTTGTCAGGCTATACTAGCAAAATTATGCGGCGAGCTGCAACAAAGCTGAGTCGGATTCGACCAGTTCGGTAATTGACTTTTAACCTACCGTTCCATAAGCAAATATCGCAACCGTTCAAACAACAGGCTACTAAAAGCACAATATAAACTAATGCTCAATGTAGTCTACCCTAAGTTTTAATGCCCTACAACCGATTTACAAAACTCGCAAACAATTGAAATTGAAAGCTTGCTTTTAGCCTACACATACGTAAAGCCATCAACTAGTTCTGTTACCACTCCAAAGTTGATGTTTTTTTTTATTTATTCATTTTTCTTTATATTACAAATACAAAATCTTATTAGTTTTACGAGACAAATAGTTAAATAATAATAATCAAAGGATATCGCTACTCAAGCGCAAATAATCATCAAAGAAGTTTATAGTTTCCAAATTTTTGCCTTTTGTATTGCACTTATACCTCCCGAATTGCTTTGAAACTTGCTTTTATTAGGCCTTACCTAGTGACCCCCGAATTTCAGGATTTCTGAAGGCTAAGCCCGAAGAACGATCAAGTTTTTTTACGCTTTGGTCGTATTTTTACATTGTACAGAAAGTGTTTTATGGGAGTGGAAAAGCACAAAATCCAATTGCAATACCGATCATTTTGTAACGCATTCCACTGTCTATTGAACCATCACTCAGTTTTTTCGTTTTTTGTTTCTGCATGCTATAGCAAACAAGTTACGTAATTATTGTTGTATCGCAATTTTGTCAGACGAATTTAGAAATCGTCAACAAGACAGTATTATTCAACATTGTTACGCGCTATACTTCATGTGGATAAACGAGCAATACTGATAAATACTCAGTTGAGTATAAAAACAAACGCCTAATTGGTACTCGGTATCAGGGTGTCGAACCGAACCTGAACCCGAACCGTAAACCCAAATAAACCGTTTCATTTTGGTGAACCCGAACCGAACCTGAACCAGCAAAATTTTACTTCAGTGAACCTGAACCAAACCTGAACCCTCAAAATTGTGCTCAAGTGAACCCAAACCGAACCTGAACCCCTAACAAAAGTAAGAATATATTTTTCCATATCCGGATGCCTCTGGCGCTGGTACACGCACAATAAGAGCAGTGGTGATCATCAACAGGATCAGCAATTTCTCCTTTTTTTTTCTGGATTCATGTTAACTTGCTAAACTGATTTTTTTCTGGACGAAACGAGTAACGACAGTTAAATTTTAAGTCAATGAACCCGAACCGAACCTGAACCAGTAATATTTTACTTGAGTGAACCTGAACCGAACCTGAACCTCGAAAATTGTGCTCAAGTGAACCCGAACCAAACCTGAACCGCTAAAATATTTTGAGCAGGAGCTAAACCTGAACCCGAACCGTTATTTGAAACGGTTGGACACCCTGCTCGGTATTGTTTATTTAGTGCTTATTCTATTTATTGTTCTTGTCTGCGGTCAATTGATTATAACAACCAACGCCTGATTGGTACTCCGTATTGTTTATTTAGCGCTTATTCTAATTATTGTGCTTGTCTGTGACTCTGTGGTTTGCTTTAACTAGTTTCTGTTTTGTTAAAACCATTATCAGACCGTTTCGTAAACGATTCCTTTTTGTTTCACACGAAAAACTTTTTATTTGTTTGATTACTTTTGGTAGTAATTTAGTACTTGATTCCCCAAAATGGACAGACTACAATAAATTTCAGACTTTAGAATCCAAAACAATCATTCCTTCGTATTATATGAACAAACAGCAGCATTTAATCATACTTAGTGATATAATAAATCCTTTATTAGAATAAATTGTTGTAGCACAATTAATCAAAAAAATACAAAAAACTTGCAGTTTCCAACTTATAGTCAGAATAACTTCACCCGCATTATTAGTAGTTTATACAAAGTAAAAGTAGAGTAAAATACTGTAACTTGAACCGCAATAGCCGTCATTAGCCAAATAATATGTTAGTTTGTTGCTGCAAAGGTTTTGTTTCAAAGATTTCAAATCTTAGTAAAATTCCATATTATAGCAATACTCCAAAATTGAAGTAAATGAGGTCAATTTGCAGCTTATCGCTTTATTTTTTTAGCCAACAAAATCGCGCGTTCATGAAAAAGTACTGTATGTGGTTTTGCGACAACTTTGTTGTTCGTTGTCTTTAAGTTTACGGGGTTATCATAGTATGTGCAATATTTTACCGAGAACAAAATTTGGCTAATTTACTGTACTCTACAGTGGGTCACTTTTTGTCCACAATCATGTAAAATTTAATACAATTTTGCGATTATATCAAATCATATAGCGCATGAATGAAGCTTATCATATGTCATCTAACTATATTACATCATTATATCAGTTCAAATAATTAAAATTGTCCGGAGTTTTTGTAATGGTTGAATAATTTCTTCAATTCGCTATAGGCGTATTGTGTTCATCCGACGCGATCGCGACGTCATTGTGAATTGGTCTTGACGGTGAAGCAAACATGATCGCATTTCACGCTTAATTATAATTTCAAACAACTATTATAATCCCTTTTAACGCTTATTAAATAAGCGTTTAAGATCAGAAATTTGACCACCTTAAATAAAATGCATGTTTCATTAACTTTCGGAAATACATTCCAAAGGTGTTTTTGCTATATTGAAAGATGAATAAATGCTCTTACATGCAGTGAAATTTTTTAATTTCTAACTAGTGTAGTTTTTAAGTTATTATCGAAAAACCATGGTGGGCTTCAGAAGCCCTGCCGTTGAGGAGCCAATACCCTGAAAAAGGTTGAGTAACATAGGGTTAAGTTGTAGGAGGAACGTTCCCCCCCATCGAGAGTTAGCGTCCCCCTATCGAGATATAGCGTCCCCCTAACAAAAATTCAGCAGCCTCTAACTAAAAGAAAACATCGGGACGTTTAGACGAAAACGTGGTTGATAGTACCAACAAATACTAAATTCCGGCCGAAAATACTACCAAATTGTGGTCAAGACTTTAGTTACGGTCTTCACACGAATTCGGACCAATTGAAGCACGTACCAAAAGAAGAAAACCTTGAATTTTTTCTGAGTTGGGAGCAAATTTCCACCAAATTGCTGCCCCATTTCTAATGCGTCGTCTGGTCACGACTGTGAAAGCGTTCCCCCATGCAATATTTTACAGTTTTAATGCTGCCTATAACTGTAAAGTAATGCTGAAAGTTGCAGTTTCCTTGGATGATCGCATGGTCTTTTCGCTGTTTCCTGCCTGCGTACTTTTAAGCGTATGGTAAAATAAACGTGACATGGAACCAAAATGTTGCTTTGCTTTTACTCCATTCGTATTATTTTGACCTTGCAAAGTTTTTAGATAGCTGCCTCAATTCAGCTTTATGATAGCAGTTGGAAAGTGAAACCGACCTCCAAATTAGCTTATTTTCCGTTGCTTTATTGCTATTCTCTCTATTTTGCCACCACTGAAACATATTCATACCCTGCGGCGCTATTCAAATTTTACAGAAATCGGAACTGTAACCGGTTTTGTATACTTAAAAGCCGGTTTTATCAACCCAAAAGTGCACAATATCAATGCAAATAATATTTAACAACCGGTTCTCTAAATTTAGAAACCCGTTCTGGTGAACTGGTGCAAACCGGCTGAATAGCATGACTGCTTCTTTATCTGTATTAATTTGAGTACGCACTGACGGCTAATGGCGTTATCATTTTTTATTGTTTATTTCCGGACGTTAAAGGGGCAGCAAAGTCTAATTTTACCTCAATTTTTTATATGCAAACAAAATTTATATTTTTAAAGTTTTTTTTGAGACTAATTTTAGAATTCTTTGACTTCTATATCGAAAGATATTTGCATTTCTTTTTCCCGCTATTTATAGTATTTCCCTTGACTTTTTAAAAAAAATTGAATTCTACCGTTGGTGTCGCTGTGCTCTGTTGCTACCATAACGACGCAAGTCAAGCTGTTTTTAAGTTAAGATAGCAGGCAATTAAAACGTGATCATGATTGACGCGAAGCTACTGGGGAAGTTGCACGCTGGTATAAAATAATTTGAAAAATGAGCACCTTAAAAAACTGTTCAGCACTATCCTACGGTATTAACCTGTATCAGTATCTTCTGTGCTCACCTACGGTAACTGAAACCTACCCGTAGTAAATCTGAACTGAACTGGGTAACTGAACTACTGGAACTAAAAGCTGTTTCACTTCTGTAGTAATCAAGAGGCAAATTATTCGCACTTAGATTTCTTTAATACAATTGTAGTTGATTTAAACTTCGTGGTTTTCTTAACCTACCGGTATACTACCCATATATTGCAGATTTAAGCTACGGTATCATAGGCCTGGTACCAACACCTTAGACCTCCTTCACTATCAATAACCTACCTATAAATTTTAAAAGCTATAAAGACTAGTCTAGTGCTTTTTCACACCAAATTTTCCTCTACTAATTACAGGCAACAATTAACTTTCACTGTTACTTCAGTGGTAGCCTAGGCCTATGATTCAAGTTTCTTTGTAAGTGCAACAAATCGAATACCTTTTGCTAAAAGAAACAAACTCAAATAAAAAAGTGTAATTTTACTTTGGAAAAGCAAGTTTACTTGCTAAAGGCACAGAAAAACCCATCCTACCCCGATCGATACCCACGATCTGGCAAAGCTCGTTTGAAAACACAGCTCATTTGAAAATTTGATGGTGTAATGTTGCTACAGCCGAAATTTCGTCCCGTTAAGTCAAAATCTGTCCCGATATAGCTATTTAACTACAAACAATCAAAGAACGGGACAAAAACGTTGGTAATCAATTATTTTATTCATATTTAGTGTTAAAATTCAAAAATTAGACTTTGCTGCCCTTTTAATAAGAAACTAACGCCCCAAAATTTTTTTGATCGCAAGTTGAGACCCAGTAGTTTTATAAATTTTCGTACGGATCTATAGCACTGTAATAATGTAGACCGCCAAAGTGTAGCCAAAGTTTTCAAACTACTTTTTAAGACCAGTGTCTTATTTTTAACAAAATAGTCAATGTTTTAGGGAATTTTTCCAGTATTTTATCATCCAAAAGAAGAACTTGCAAGCAATCTTAAAATTCTAAATCCCACCCATACCAACTTTATCTTTCTCGATGGAAACAGCAGCAGCATAGCTGACCTTCGAACTCGCTTTATGTCATTCATTGAAACTGTTCCTGTGGCGATGGATGCTGATGCTGTTACATGTAAGTTTACTGATGATAATCCATTTTGCTTGAAACATTAACTTTGTTTTGAAATATTTGGAGGAAAACTATCAAATGAAACGAACAAACGAAAAGAAAAAGATTTGGAGTAAAAAAAGAAAATCATTTGGAGGAAAACTATCCAAAGCAACGAACTAACAAAAGAAAGACGCTATCACGAAACAAAACTCTCATTGGAGTCAGGAACATGCAATGGACAGACTTTCAAAGTTTTGCTTTGTTTGGCAACGCTGCCAAAATTTCTAAGGGAAAAACCGTTAAACGTGGACTGAAGGCAAAATCAATGGGTTGTATCTGAAGTTAGTCCAACCGTATTAGATTAGATTGCTGTTGACTCTATTCTTCTTGACCAAGCCGTTCTAGAGATATTCTGAATTAAACACGACAAAGAGGCGTCTTTTATCATATTGGCTATCCTGACGTTGATAACATTGACGACGCCATCTTAATTTTATCCTATGGCACCATCGCAATTAGTCTAAGCCAAAGAAGTTCTTTAACCTTTATATAAGTTATTATTTAGGCGTCCATCATCTAAGCTTCTGCATCGAAACGTCAGTGTTGCCAATAAAATTTAGGAAAGCCTCTACGTGGTGTAGAAGTAGAATATCTCTAGAACAGCTGGATTAAGAAGATTGAAGTCAACGCCAATCTAATCTTTATGCGATTGCCC
Organism: Trididemnum nubilum; assembly: GCA_963965965.1. Classification (NCBI taxonomy): domain Eukaryota; kingdom Metazoa; phylum Chordata; class Ascidiacea; order Aplousobranchia; family Didemnidae; genus Trididemnum; species Trididemnum nubilum. Next base: position 40,350,692 of record OZ014472.1, on the reverse strand, counting down.
TAACTGCGGATACCTCCGTTAATTTTGCCTTCAGTCCTTGTTTAAATTTAAACTCTAAAGAAAACTCAAATTTGGTGGAGATAGTACCAAAAGCTTTTTAAACTTTTTGGAGAAAACTTAATAGAAACACTTCGAACTTAAATGTTCTTTGATGATTTCCCTTTCAAAGTATTATTAAACCATTTTAAATACTTCATGTTTTGAAGCAGAAAATATGGGTTTAGCACTTAGTTTGATCAAAAATACAAGAGCCAAAATTTCATGAAACATATTTGAACTAGAAACGTTTCGGTTTTTTCTTCAACCATTATCAACAATTATTAATCATTTAAGGTTTATTCTACAGCATTTAAATGGTTAATTCTTAAACCATTAATTAAAGATTGATAATGGTTTAAGAATAAACCAAAACGTTTCTGGTATAAATATGTTTCTAAATTAACAAGCTTTGATATCCTCTTCTTTGATTATCATATTTACTTTGATGTCTCCTCTTTGATATCTATTTAACAAGCTCTGATATCCATCATCGAGCACTTTTCTGGAAGTACCGACCAGCACAACTGTTTCTAGTTTAAATATCTAGTTAACAATATAACATGTTAAGTATTCTGGATTAATACTTAATGTTTTAATCCAGAATAATTAAAACTAAATGTTTTAATTATTCTGAATTTAATAAAAAAACAATAATTTTTATTAAAACAATAAATGTTTTAATAAAAAAAAATTAAAACTTAATGTTTTAATTCCAACAGCTTTACGAACTCCAGTTGTGTCTGTGCTAGTATCGGATGACGTGGAGTCTGTGAACAACTTTTGTATTGAAGTAAATGCGGGCCATTCCTGTGTTGTGAGTGATTCTGCCCCAACTGTTACAAATATGTTGAAGAATGTAAAGTCATTCAATACCGTTTTGACAAGGTAAGATTTTGTCACAGGGCGTAAAATCATGAATGTATACAAGGGTATTTTTAGTTTATTTTAAACAAAAATTCGGTAAACCACCGTACAAGCTGCCAATTGGTTTAAATGAACTCACGATACGCTTGCGAGTTTTGCCCAATGTAAAACTGTAGATCAATCGCCATTTCTGTTTTCAAAAAGAGCTTCATGTTAAATTTAAATTAGTGAATTTCAGTTGTGAAATTGAGTTGTTTTTTCAAAGCTATTCAAAGCGAATTTGTCAGTACAACTGTATTCAATATTGTTTCACTGCACACAAAAAAAGTACATTCAAAGTACTTGTGTATGATGGACGCTACTCAGGTTTTTGAACTTGTAGCCTGCTTCCATAGCTATCTGGAGTCTGGACGCAATTGAGGAAGCCCAAATGACAAAGCGGTTCTGCCTTACATAAAGAGCTGATTTTAATATTTTCAGCAATGATCTCAAGCCACTTCAAAGACGAAGTGAGCTGTACAATTACGAAGAAATGATGCAGACGATTGTTTCTGGCTTAAATCAATGCCACAAGGTAATTTTCATAGCTTAGGATATTTTTAAAAGGTTTGTTTAGAGATTTCCCTGTACCTACTGAACATACACAATTTCGCAATTTACTAAAAACAGTGCTTCTCTTATCTTAACGTGTTTAACTTTAAGCTTCATGGAAATATAGATTTAACATTGCATAATCATAATTGATGGGAAAGGATCGCATACAGCAAGTTGGCGAGTAAAGGAATATAACAATACAGAATTTAAATACAGAATTTAGATACAGTAGTTATGTACAGTATTTGTCTTTTGCCTCGTCAGGTTTATAATTTAGTGTTGGACAGCACAGGCGTAGTTCATGAGCAATTTGAGCACTCTGTCTGTGGTGAAAAGTTTTTAAGTCCCTAAAACTTAAAAAATATTAGCTAACAATAAGTCTGTGTATTTTAAGCCAGTTTCAGAGCTGTATATATATAACTGATGAGCTCCAATACAGCTAAACGGTTCCCTTTTGCGTTGACTAATACTAATGCAAAATCAACGCAAATAACGATTATGCTTAGGCCGAATAAAAAAACAACTAAACATTGATGAAATGTTTTTACACGCAGGCATTGTTTTACTCTCCAAGAGGTCACATTTCATTGAAACTGACTTTGCTGCAAGCCATTACCGAATGTAAGTATTTTGTTTTATCAAAACCCAACATCTGCAAGTGTTTTTCGCAAATCAAGCTCATAACAAAGTTGAATTATATCTGATTTTCAGGTCCGAAATATAACACCATTTCCTCCATCCAATTGGCAATACTGTGGGATTGCATTGAGGTAGTGCAAAGCTTGGTGACGTCTCGAAGCCAATTTGAGGTAACTGTAACAACTCAAATACAGAAATTTTGTATTTTCAAATAAGCCAAAATGTTGGTTGATTAGCATAAGCTTTTTGTGGTGTCTCGGAAACTGAGATACCCGACAAATTTCTTCCAATCTAGTACTGTAATATGCTAATATGATAACTAATTTTTCAAGGCAATAGTCAAGATATTGTTTGATTAGCAAGAACATGTTTTATTTGTTTTTGCATAGTTTTGTTGAATTTTTAATTTTCATTTATCGAAGCATTTTTGAATTTCAAACCTGAAATAGTTTGTATTTGTTGCATTCTACTTGATCAACAGCAGCTCATCTTTGGAAGTTCTTTGCTCGTAAGTACATGAGTTTCGTTTTGAAACCGATTCTAAGCTAAAGGTCATTAGCCCTTTACTGAAAAAATAACGAGGGTATCGCGATCGTTGATACTTGGCAAGAGTACAACCTTTAATCACTAGAATTGTACACGTCGACTAAAACCAGAGAACGACTAAGATGTTAACTGATGAATCGATAATGGCAGTTGATAGTTCCTTTAGCTTCTTTAATCGCAGAAAGCAGCACACCAATTTTAAATCATGAACTTCTATTTAAAATTAAAACATAAACCAACTATCACAGAGCAAAACTGCTCCACTAAAACTTCTCACTAAACGGCTATACGAGCCAATCACAGATACACAAACTCGGTTTAATTGCCTGCAAAACTAATATCTAAATTATCCCACTCTTAGAATATTAGATTATTAGAATGTTAGAAAAAAAACGATCCACCTATTTATACTACGGCAAATGCTATCGAATATCCCAGAAAAATCCTTGATACGTCACAATAGAAAAAGTATACAAACTTAGGATAACAAATTGCAGCATAATTATGATATCACAAACTTCAAGCCTAAATATAACGATTAAGAAGTCGTAAACAATCCAAATATTCCGGTGACTAATAGAACATGGTAGAATATACTGCAAAAGAAATATCTCGAATATTCCAAATCAGAAAGGCGACAAAACTAGTAATAAAAAGCAGTTACGTAGGCTATATGTTAAAACACAGCAAATAATTATAACTCAGGCATTCAAAATTAGTATATGTGACAGAGGGTGTCCTACCAATTAGCAAATATATTTACTTACAAAACACAATACCTTTGTTACCATTTCCAGATTTTCCACATGTCTTTTTAGGGCGATAATGACTTTTTGATGGTTTATTTAATGCTGGCACTAACTCTGGACAGAGCGGAATTTGTTGAATATTTGGCAGAACTTGGTGTCAATATGCACGCAAAGTTAACTGTAAAAAAGCTTTGGAAACTTTATTATGACGTAAGTTTTTTCACACTGTAACGTTTACTCAACTGGTTTTAGAATTAAATGAAAAATGATTTAAGGTGCGTTAACGCTGGAAGCGAAGCGACGCGTAGCAACCAAAAATGTGACGTAGACGACAACTTGCGAAAGATTGCAACCGGTCGCAATCTTCGCGAGCTGTTGCTTAACTTCACATAACAAAAATTGTTGTTGAGTAGTTGGCCTACTTTGAGCAAGTGAGAAGAGCGACTGTTTCGATTTGCCAAACAGTTTTTCGTTAATTGCTAAATTCTTAAAATGAAGTATTGCTACGACTTGCAAATTAAAACCGTTTTGTATTTTCTGCTTGGCAGTGATGCAGAGTTTTACAACCATATTCAAAAACGTGAAGGAGAGCTGCGCCAAACTCTCCCAATCCCCTCTCCTTGGACTAGCTGAACATTTAATTTACTGATCTGTTAACGAAGTTTATTATTATAATGAATAAACAAAAGTAGAGAAAACGGAGTAGTTTCTAAAATCGATGTAAAGACCAATTCAGGGCCTTTCTTCCACGTTACAGGACCCTTCCCTCACAGTCAATACTCAAATCCATAGGCAAGGAGGATAGCAAAACGCAATTTACCCAAGCTAAGCAGCATTAACGCGTTTCACAAAACACTGACACTGTTTCTAGTATTCTTGTAGCACTACTGAGGTCTCAAGCTCCATACACAATTTAAATAGTTCCAAGTAGTGACAACACGTAGTAGATCGCCTTTGTCTAGCATCCAAAAGTCGGAAAAAAAAACAGCAAAAGCTGGCAGATGGCAATCTAAAGTCGTTTCGAAAAACAAATAATCCAAAAGATCTTAAGGTAGCAATTCGTGAAAGACGGCCTTATTAAATGCGCTAATTAACAACTAATTTCTAACAAAGGATAATAATTACTCAGTAATTTGACTTAAACACCGATTAGACAATGGCATATAATCTTTTCGATTTAAGTCACAAGATAGCGAAAAACCTACAACTAATCAGACACAAATGCACAGAGAATTCAAATTGGGTTTTCAGTCACGAGTTGAAATGCAGAGCAGATTTTTTTTTTATGATTTTAACAGCGATCACTCGCGAAGGTTGCCAACCTTCGCTTCGCGTCCCGTGTAAACGCACCTTCATATTTAAATAAATTTTGCTGAAGGTCCACAATATTCTTAACTTACTGCAATCACCTAACAACCGAATCAAATAGAACCCAATTTGGCACTGCTTTCAGTTTCAAAAAGAATAATAAGCAAGTGATTTTTGCTGAACGTGGTCGACTGCTTTGTTGAGAACCACAAATACAAAATTTTTGGTGGTTTATTAGGTCTAAAGTGGTGGGGATACTCAGTTACGAATAGTTTCCACCATTCGTATTCTAAAGATAATCCCAGCTAATAGGTTCTGAGAGCTGCTAATACGGACTAACAATCTGAAACTGCTCTGTGCTGCTAGCTCTGTGGGCCGAAGAATACCGGTAATTATCTTTTTGTGTTGAGTTTTCAGTTCTGAGCTGAAACCGTTCATTAGATATTATTTTTTAATGATTTTAGTCGTTGTACCACGAAAGGTTCGAGACGGACACTTCATTCATTCTACGAAGATATGTCGATAAACATTGCTTCAAAGATAAGTCGAATCTGCTTAATAAAATTGATGAGTTTATCCTAAGTCTGACGAAATATGAAATGAATCATCTCTACGCTTGCTGTGACTATTCGCACCCGCAATGTAATTTAGATGAACAGAAAGGTAAACTTACAGCAGTTGGTTAAATACCACTAATTACTAGTTTTGAAATTTTGCTGTTCTGTTTTTGCGAAATAATTTTTTACCTTATGGCCATTGAATGCATCCAATTTTTAAATCTTCGAAATGCCTAGATCTAACACATATTTTTTATTTGAGTTGGACACCCCTGATGATCCCGACTACTGGTGCAACAGATTGTACTGTAGCGTTATAATTTTTTTAATTTTTGACGTGTATACTGAGTTATGTTTTATATTACCCAAAAATAAAAATCACCTACATGAAATATTATAATAAAATATGAAATTTGCAGGTATAACGGTTATAAAAGGGGTATTATTTTCTATAACGACTAAATTGGCGGCTTTTCAAGAAACTAACTTTTGAATTGGGAGGTTTTCGATCAAATTTGGTTGTTTTCTTGGATAGAATGCTAAACATTGAACTACACTAGTCATTCTCAATAGCAAAGCTTAAAACAAAGCTACAAAACAAAAAGATACAATTCAGATTGTTTTGGAAGAATTTTTTCGCTTTCAAGTCTGGCAGATGACTCAACTCCCTGCGTAGAACATGCTGAGATGGATCTTTTTCTTTGGAGCATCTTGTTAGGGAAGTTTAAATTGGCCGAGGTATTCTGGAGAAGTGGCAGCAACTACGCAGGTATGTTTCTTATGTTCGTTAACTTACCTAGTAGGGTTGCTTAGTTTCATTTTTATCTCTACGTCATTGTTAATTTTGATTGATTAAATAAATTTGGATTCAACCGGAAAAAAATCAATGGCAGGTTTATGCGGAATTGTTTTGATTTAAGGAAATATTTTTTGTATTTTTGTTTTATTATAGTGAAGCGAAGAAGAATGAAGTTAAATTAAAAAAATGAAAAAAAATTACTCAGCAACTCTTTAACGTCATTTTGTGTTAAGCAACCTACTAACTCGTCTGATGGCCACTTGACGCAAAAAAAACTTGACGCAAAAAAAACTAACTCCCTTCGCAGTCCTCTTGTCTTTCTCGTGTATAATTGCTAATTTTGTGTACATTAATGTATGGATATGCATATTGCATGTGCGTCAAGTGTGGTTCATGCGCTGTGTTACAGCTAGACACAATAAATGTTGAGTTGATACATCAAAACCACTGAAATAATATATATTAATTCAAATTTAAAATAAAACTTATTCAAAGGCATTGTGACATGCTGTTTTGGGTTCAACATGGGCTTCAAACAAATGAAATTTGCACATTAACATATACTAGGATTCACTCAGTACCTTGCCAGTAATTATAGTGTGCTTTCTAGTAATTGATGTTATTTTGAGCCGTAATCCTATTCCCATTGTGATGACTAAAAGGTGCCTTATTTCGGTAGCTCTTAGAGAACTTCTCTGCGGGCGAGTGAGAATAAAAGAAATAGTTGGTGAATTAGCAACCACGAAAAACTTACTTGTTTTTGGGAAAAAAAGAGTTTATTCTTTTCGCATTATAAGGTAGATTTACACACTATCCGTTTTTCGTCCGCTTTTGTCCGTTTTCGTACGCATTTGTGTCTCCATGAAAAAGTATGTTCTTTTTCGTCCGCATTTTTATATGTTCATAGCCGCTCTAACCAGACCGTCACATACTGACATAAGTTTTCCAAGCAATTTTTGTGTAAAGAGGTACAGCTCTATTTTGAAATATCGCTCTCATCGTTCATACACGAAATTTTTGGACAAAAGTTTTATCATCATGTAACAGTTGTATACTTTATGCGAATATAGATAAAGTAGCTAAGGTTACATTTGTATTGTTTTTATTATATGCTTCACAAAATTCTTAGCAGTTCCCAATAAAATTTGAAAAGCTACAACTAATCTAAAGGTATTTCCTTTTTTCCTATGAAATTGACAACTGAACCGCAAAGGATTTCTTTTCTCTAACTTTTTTTGTTCGAAAAATACGTATGTGGTAAACAGCCCGTTGTAGTATCGCAATAACAGATGCTCTTCTGTTTCTACTGTATAAGTTTTACGCCTTGCATCTAACCTTTTGCAAAAACGCTTTTAAACTAAAAAAAACAAAAACGCTACTCTCTTTCATTTTGCAGCGATTACAGTATTGTGTCAAATCGTAGATTAGGTCAAATCTTGGCTGCTGCGAAATCACATGCAGAAAAAGAAAAAAAAGCAAGACTTATCACAATTGGTAATCAACACAATGGTGACATCACAAAACCCAGTTTAGTCGTAGAACAACAGCGTATTATTTCGACGAAAATTTTGGTTCGTGATTGATCATGTCAAAATGATATGAATTAAAAAGAAATTGATTTTGGCACCGAAAAGGTTAACATGAGTCTAAAAACGAAAATACAACCAAAAATGGCCAAAAAATAAAAAGTACCGAATCGCGGTGCCGCAACGCCCGCACGAAAATTTAAATTGATCGAGGTATTCTCGAGGAGGAACAATAATCGCCAGCCTAACTTCGCATTACGGAGAGATTCTTTAAATAACTATAGTTTAGACTTTTAATTCAAATTCACAAACTCCACTTCCACACTTGCAACATTGTTATTGATTCATGAACGATTGAACGGAGCTTAGGTTGCTACACCCGTTTAGGGTTTTTCATTACTATAGCAGTGTTACAGGCAATCGATTCAAAAGTTAAATCGATTTTATCTTTTGTTTCTTTATTATATAGAAAAAGAGCAAAAAAAGTATCGTAAAATAAAGAAACTAAAGATAAATCGATTTAACTTTCGATTCGATTGCATGTATTCAGCTTTTGCATCGGAGATCACAACAGAGCAAACAGCAAAAAGCACAAAAACATCAATATACGAGACAATTTTCGTCAAATTTGCTAAATCGCTTTGTTTTATTTTAGCCTCAGCTCTAATAGCAAGCGCCATTTTTCGAGGACAAGCAGACTCGATTGATTTCTGCACCCAGGATACCGCATTAGCAGAGATGTTGCTGGATCAGTCAAAGTAAGTTCAATCATGCTAAGTCTGCAATCTATGAGCTATGCATTTGGATCAATTAAAAGAAGTATATTGATTTTCAGCGTTCTCAACACATTGTTTTGGCAGGTACTGCAAAAGATTTCACTTTAGCTTCGCGTACTATTGTGACTTTTGTGTAGCCTACTTCTTACTCAAGAGTGCTCGATCTGATCAAATCGCAGATCTGATCAAGGAGCTATATAATTCTTATGTTTTTCAGGCGTTGGTCACAGCTAGCGATAAATTTCGTCAATGCTGCGTTTGACGAGGGTCGGCGAGTTACCCTATGCTTGCTAACACAAAGAATAAAGGTAAGGCAAAGAGGTTAAATGCAGAGGTGGGCAGCGCAAGTCATAAAAGTGGCACCGCATGCGCACGCGCAACTACTCTGAAAATTTTGCGCCGCAAGCGTTTTCGCAAGCCCAAAAAATAATTGTGCCACAAGCGCAAGAGTGACGTTTAGAAAAGTATAATTCCAAATAACTCACTGCTCAAACTGCGCTTGGTTACTGTACGAAACCAATATTCAAAACGAATTATGCACGCTACCAAATTAATAAACAAAAGATTATTGATTTCCATTAAAAAATACAAGGATTTGAATATGTGCATCGCTTAATCTCTTTGGGCGAAAAACATCTTTATACGTACCTAACGAAAAAAATTACCTCAACATCCACTCTCAAAGGAACCGGGGTGTTAAAAAATTCCACGGATAAAGTCATCATGTGGTGGTAAGCGAACGATTTCGGAGTTCGGGGTCACTGTTTTTTTCTAATCGCTTGTCAAGAAAATCCTTTACAGGGTTCGATATATATTTTATGCTTTTGAAACAATTAGCATGATTCTCTAACGAATGGAGCAAGCAAAAAAACATCGTTTTGTTTTTTGTTTAAAGAAATTGAACCATCCAAAATTTACATATGATACCTATACCACTGCTGTCACTCGTGCTTGCAATATCTTTGAAGTTTTTCCAGACTAGCAAAAAAGTTGTAATTAATAGTTTTTGTTGCTTCTTGTTTTTGAATTACGGTGAAAAAGTAGAACCGTCGGGAGTAATGCGTTTAATGCCTAAAGCAACTATAAGATTTTTTAGAAACGAGTGGAAAGTATTTCTAGAAAGACAATTACAAAAGTACGTAATTTTTCTGTTCAAAATGTGATTTTACAACCATTTTTTAAATTCCTAAATCGAAAAATTTTTTTTGAATAATTGGCAAAAATATTTTGGATAAAAACGTTTCAACGAAAGAAGACATTCAATACATTCAAGCTGTACATTCAATAAAAGTTTTGCAAGCAGTAGACGAATGGAATTTCCCATGACAAGGCTTTTATAAACCAACCTTGTCATAGGCGTAGCCAATGGGGGCAAAAGGCCCGCCCCCTCCCAATTGAAATGCCACCAATGATAAAAAACAATAACAACAAGCCTTATGCTTTTTCAGTTTCTTTTAGCATTTTTGTGTATAAAACAGTATACGAGTACAACAGACTAATATTACTATATTGACGACTAGGTCGCCTGGGCCCCCTCAAATCAAATATTTGCCATCCAATTTAAATGTATAACCCGGTAGAAATTCAGGGTTTTTATCCTAAAAGTTGCAGCTTTAGACCCTCATCTAATTATTTTGTAAACTTAATGCAATAACCTGACTCCTTAGTTACCATCTATTGCTCCAATTTCAAATAACAATCCACCTCCACCTAGTCAGTTTTTACGCGACAAAGTACTTTTGACCAAAAAAAATTAGCTAGGAAAAAAGCTTATTGAGCGAATTATTGAATTTGAATTGGAGGGGGCCAGAGCCTCCTAATTGAGCATACACTCCTAAACCCGGTAATTGTCAAAAATATCCGAAGCAGATACTCGAGCGACTATTTACTGCTAAAAATATTGCAAGAGGTAATGTATCTTGCTTCTCTCATCTGGGCCAAGTCACTTCGATAATTTTACCCTCAAATTCAAGATTTTAGACGTGTTTTGGACTTGATCTGTAAGTAAAGAGAACACTCACCAGTTTGATTTTTTCAATTGGCTTTCAAATCATAAAAATTTAGTTATTTCAAATGGCTCTAACAACGTGCGAAATAAGATCCAAATGGTATTAAAATAAATCTTTTTTTCCAAAAAAAAGCGCCCAGCGGCCGGCCCCCAAACCCCGTCTGTGATACGTTTGGGTTAAACAAGTTTTCTCATCACGTCTCCCAACTTAGACAATTTTGAAAACTTTTGGTTCAAGTCTTTTTTTTTCAGCAAAATCCAGGTTACATGCCAACCCAAGGCCCGACTTCCGATCCTCCATTTTACGATATCTTTGTCCCAAAAAAGTCCCTCTTTTGGAAAATTTTTGATGACGTTATTGCGTGTGATTTGTGGTTTGGCTCTCTCCCCCAGTCAAAAATCCTGTCTACGCCTATGTATCTCGTCAATGTTATTTTTTGAACTTTAATCATATTATTTGATTGATAAACAATCATTTTTCATCATATTTGAATCGCGCTTGCGCGATTGCGCTCAAAATTGCTAAAATACTTGCGGTGCAAGCGTCAGCGCAACCGTTTAAAAATAATTGCGGCGCAAAGACTATCGCAAGTGAAATAGTTGTGCCGCAAACTTGCGCCGCATTTATTGTGGCGCAAGTGCCCACTTCTGGTTAAAGGTGACTTTCAGAAAAGTCGACTTCAATTTTTTTAAAGCTTTTCGAACTAGGGTTGCCAACTTTGCGTTTAACCTTTCCGGGACACCTTAATGCTTAGAATTTGAAAACTGATGCAACAAAAGCTTACGACACACGATTGACATCAAAAGCAACAGTGCGTACTGGGCGTCATAGAATGATGATCAAGCAGCGTTATTAACCAAATCCCAGCCTCTAAATAATTTTATCATAATCAAAGAAACGTGTGAAATAGTGATTCTTTAACGCATTAATGCAAAAAACACCACTAAAACAGAAAAAAATGTACACCATTGCTTCTAACTCTAACAAAAAATAAGGGGCGGTATACTGCTTTTGTAGCACTTAACGCAATGCGTTAACTTTGTTTGTCATTATCTCTACAATGCGTAAGCCGCTAGAGCGCGACAAAAAAATTGAGCAGTGTGCCGCTAAAGAAGTTGCAAGAATTCTAACAAAAAATCAGTACTGACGTTTAAATTTGTATTTTTTGGTGATTTTGCCGCTTTTAAGATCTTTATCTTTGAACAGTGAGTTAAGAGTGATTTCCATAACTAGATTTTTATTTAAATTTTCTGCCAAAAATTTATGTTAAAATTCGCAGCCAAATCTTTACAAAAATATAATAATTAATCAATGAACTCTCGCTAAGACTAAAACAAAGAATTGTCAGCAAGGTGTCCTATTGGAAGGCCATGTAAGCCTGAAAACTGACTGAATAATGAAAACCTGCTCATAAAAAAAGCCTCACACTAACAGTACAATATAGGCCGATAAACTAAGTAGGCCGATTAACTAACTTTATACCAACTAATCAATCTAGACATATCTTCGCCTTTACTTTTAAACTGCTTTCTTTACTTGCATTTTACGCTTACAGCTACAAAACCGTTTTAAAATGTACCGGCGTTTTTTTCAATCGATGAACGAATTCGAATGATCGTCTCAAATTAAGGGGACTGGTGATTTATCCTCCATTTTACGATTGTTTAACTTATTTGATTGTTATGTCATCAGGACGTCACAGTTGACAAAATATCTTGTCTACAAATTACTTTCAACTCATTTTTATTTGATTGACGCATACAGAATGATGTAAACTGCTTTTATTTACAAAAATATTCTCGTGAATTATATCCGTTTCCAGTTTTGAACGAAGCCGAAATGCTTACATGGCTTATATGTTAGAACGCCTTGGTTGTCTGTAAATTCCGGGACAGACGTGGCCCAGTCCGGGACACGAGACGCCAGACGTCAATTCTGGGACTGTCCCGGGCATTCCGGGATGGTTGGCAACCATATTTTGAACATAACTCTTCAGTAATGTTCTCTGTATCGTTCGAAATGCTGTGTGACAGGTTTTTTATGCTCGGTTTTAAAGAATTGCAATAATCTACTGTAAAGTGCGAAAGGAATTCATGCATTTTAAAAAGAAGTAAAGATAACTGCAATTATCTTTAAAATGCAATTCTTCTTATTGCAATTCTTTCTTGAAACCGAGCGTAAAACAGTCTGTTAACACCGCACTTCAATTAAGGCAGATAAACCTTTCCGAAGAGTTCTATCCAGAAAGCTAATAGCAAAAACTGAAAATGACTGTCCGTACTAAAAGTCATAAATATTATTTTGGTAAATCAAAATTGTTTTTGAGAGTTGTATTGCGAGAGCTTGTACAAAACAGGGATACAAAAAAAAAACTTAATCGAGAACTCTAGCCTAGCCTGGGGCGACATGACTGAACGTGCTAGCGAGCTCGTAAAGGCCATTCTCGCTCGCTAAAAAGCGCTAACGAGCAAAAAATCTTTGTAGACTAATGCCCTACAACCGATTTACAAAACTCGCAAACAATTGAAATTGAAAGCTTGCTTTTAGCCTACACATAAAGCCATCAACTAGTTCTGTAACCACTCCAAAGTTGATGTTTTTTTTTATTTATTCATTTTTCTTTATATTACAAATACAAAATCTTATTAGTTTTACGAGACAAATAGTTAAATAATAATAATCAAAGGATATCGCTACTCAAGCGCAAATAATCATCAAAGAAGTTTATAGTTTCCAAATTTTTGCCTTTTGTATTGCACTTATACCTCCCGAATTGCTTTGAAACTTGCTTTTATTAGGCCTTACCTAGTGACCCCCGAATTTCAGGATTTCTGAAGGCTAAGCCCGAAGAACGATCAAGTTTTTTTACGCTTTGGTCGTATTTTTACATTGTACAGAAAGTGTTTTATGGGAGTGGAAAAGCACAAAATCCAATTGCAATACCGATCATTTTGTAACGCATTCCACTGTCTATTGAACCATCACTCAGTTTTTTCGTTTTTTGTTTCTGCATGCTATAGCAAACAAGTTACGTAATTATTGTAGTATCGCAATTTTGTCAGACGATTTTAGAAATCGTCAACAAGACAGTATTATTCAACATTGTTACGCGCTATACTTCATGTGGATAGACGAGCAATACTGATAAATACTCAGTTGAGTATAACAACCAACGCATGATTGGTACTCGGTATTGTTTATTTAGTGCTTATTCTATTTATTGTTCTTGCCTGCGGTCAATTGATTATAACAACCAACGCCTGATTGGTACTCCGTATTGTTTATTTAGCGCTTATTCTAATTATTGTGCTTGTCTGTGACTCAGTGGTTTGCTTTAACTAGTTTCTATATTGTTAAAACCATTATCAGACCGTTTCGTAAACGATTCCTTTTTGTTTCACACGAAAAACTTTTTATTTGTTTGATTACTTTTGGTAGTAATTTAGTACTTGATTCCCCAAAATGGACAGACTACAATCTTGCGTGGATTGTTATTTGATCTAACCACTTTCAACCATAGTACATATCGACTAAAGCCATCAATGCAACCATGAATAGGAAAAACATAAGGTTTTAACTTGTCGTACCCATCTAAATGCCAACACCAGTTAGGGCCCTTTGAATGGTATTTACGTCGGCGTAAGCGATGTGCACGCCGCATCTCACAACCAATGGGATCAAGCTGTTTCAATGTAGTAGCTACCCTTCGACGAGGCACTCTAAAACCCTCTAAATGAAGCAATTTCCACATCATTCGATAACCTAACAAACAGTGGGAAAATCAATCTTTTGCAAAAGTCTGTTCGAAAGCTCGTTTTGACTCCAACTCACGTTTCTTTTCTGCAAACCATACAACTTCAATTTATATTTGAGCCACCTGAGGCTAACAAAAATTCCATGATATTTTCCTAAGAAATCGATAATGGTAGTATATTTAAATCCTTTAACGAAATAATGTTTAATCAACATTTCCAACTCATCAACAGGGTGACCACATCTATGACAGAAACTAAACTGAGGATGAAGCAAAGCATTACAATCAGAACATTCCAGTCCAGGCATTTTAAAGCAAACCAACACTATTTTTGGCAAGCTAAAATCAAAACTAGGTCTACGTAATTTCTGCGAGAAAACAGCGCAATAAGGTAAAGTAAATCATCCTATTTAGTGTCTATGCTTTGAAGAACTTATTCTTTTTTCACCTCAAACTTAACTTAATTCTTTAGCATTTGACGCAGGGTTTTTCTTTCGCACATGACACTTATGTAGGTCTCCACCCACGAGACTCCATGCGCTGCACCACAATAGTTACACAACACTGTTGTACTTTTAAAAGAAAAAACATTTACTTTACTTTTCGTTTTATCAGTTGAGCTTAATATATTATTTTACTTTAATCTGTTAGTTGAGCTCTTTAAACAAACATGAACTATTCAAAATATTGCAATAGTTGGTCTTTTTTAATTTTTAAAATAAGGAAAATTATTTTAACTTTTTATAAAAAAAAAAATTTTCAGGGTTGTTACTGCAAGCTTTGAGTTACAATATATGCTTAACAGCTTTGCACAGAATTTTAAATTTAAATTTTTAAACTTTTTACAGACTTAATTTTTCAACATATTTAGCAAAAAAATTCCTTTAAACAAGAAGAGGACGTATGAACCAATTGTATGTCCATTGCCAAAACAACCAGAAACTCTATTAAAAAAAAATTAAGGTTCAATTATCAGAGCCAGCATCAAAACATGTACTGGAGGTAAAAATAAGCGATAGTTTAGTACAGCTGAAATTATGAAAATAAAATACCTATGAAAATCTGTGGGCTAATTATAGCCAGCAAACATGTGCAACCAGGAATTTGCTAATGGAAGAGCCTAACCAAAACTTAAATATTATATGTAGAAAATCTAAATATGACTTTCAGCAAAGTCAACTTCAATTTCCTTTGCCACAGGAAGATTATTGGACAGAGCTCTTCCTGATAAAGAAGCTTTCCTAACGGAGAACATTACCAATAAGTTCTGTTCAAAAAGCTTTGAACAAGGAAACAAAAAATAAAGCTGACTTTGCTGAAAGACATATTTAAATTCTATACAAACTCAGGATTTTTTTTCAGCCTACTGAATAAAATTTATACACCACTACATGCATTTGGTAAAATGAAGCGTCACTTGTGTATCAAACTGTCACATGAGAGGGTCCAGAAAAATGGCAAAATCAAAGTCATATTACAAGAAAATACTAGATCATGGAATATGGGGGCAATGCCCTAGCTGCTCAGCAAATTTTAGGTTAAAATAAAAATGCTATCATAAGTTTGAAAGTGCATAATGAAACATACAGTGAAAGGTGATTAAAAACCTGATTTTGATAGCAGAAAGCAACTAGTGGAAAAAACAGTTAATTGGAAAACACGTTTTGTGCTTAGCTTATTGCTAGACAATGCCCTGTAAACCCATCCTGCTATTCTGGAGTAGTTTTTAAGTATTTTTTTGAATATTATTCCCCACCTATACCGCTTTTGAAAACTTAGTTTGTTGTTTTGATTGACGACAAACTAAATTTTGAAGAACACATCACACATTTGGAGAAAAAAGTCTTGCGCTCAGTAGGAATTCTTAGTATACTGAACAATTAACTCTCATTTAATTTATGGGCTTGTAGTTTGGGGAAACACATATCCAACCTATCTCTCGAAATTAATTACTCTTGAAAACAAAGCTCTGCGTATCGTTACAGGAAATGAATGGAATGAAAATGCTTTGCCTCTACCAAAAGTTTAAATTGTTAAATCTACTAGGTAAATTTGCATAAATTTGAGACTACCAAATTTATACATTATCAAATCAATCAGCATCTATCTCCAAATTTTAATAATTATTTCACATTATCCAAATTCTTGCATAGTCTACAAACTCGTACTACTGCATCTTCTAATTTAATACGATTCCTCTTCACAAAACAAAAAGAACGCAACAATCGATTAAATAGTCCAATGCAAAAATTTGGAATTCTATTCCCAATAACATTAGAGACCTCTCAATAGAAAAGTTGTTAAAAAAAAGCACAAGGTTGCCACAGAAACTTCACAATCAAATTCCAGGACTTTCCAGAACTTTTTTAGGTCATTTTCCAGGACTTTTCAAGGACTGTTTAAGATTTTTTTTTACAGGTCTTTAAATTCAATTTTGACTACTTTGCTACTTCTTTCATGCATCTACTTTTTTGTACTTGTGATTGACAAAAATTTTGATGTAACGCATTTGCATTTCCAGCACTGACTACTAGCCAGATACAAAGCCGAAAATCTGAAATAAAAGGGCTGTGCTTTTGGGTTGAGGGCAGAGTCTCTGGCGGCCGGAAACCATTGGGGGTTTGGGGGCAAAGCTCCCAGCCCTCGAAGATTTTGCAATTTTTTTGCAATAATAACTTAATTTTAGGCCTAGCTTGGTAAAAATTATTTCTTATAACATGTGGAATTGAAATTAGCACTGCAAAAACATGATTAAATTGGTTGCACAAACGGGCTACAGTATGTGGGTGATGGCTAGAGCTCGTCTAATATGACTTTATCAGGCCTATACCCATATATTAACTTACTAACTACCAAATTTTGTCGCTATTTTTCACTAAACTTGACACTAAAAGCTTCAGTAATCCTCCTTTAAAAAAAAACTATTGCAAACATAATTCAAACGAAGCAAATAGAGCCCAAAATCATTCGTGCTTGCTCTAAAAAATACACAGTTTAAGGTAATTGCGCTAAGCCGATATTTTATCAACGGTACAGAGCAAATACGATAAACCGGCTTGGCCCTGATATCGACCAATATATCCGTCGCACTCTGGTAATGGGCAATGATAAAACTTCAGTCCTAGCTTTATTTCCAGAGGTAAACCATAAAACCATATCATTTGAAAAATACACAGCTTATTTGCGTGCCGTCGTGCAAACAAAAAAAAAACCGCTATTCTAGTCCTAACCCCAACCTTAAACTTAACCCAAACTGTAACCCTAGCTCTGATTAACCCTAACGTTAATCCAAACCTAAACCTAAAATCTAAACCCCAACTAACCACTAACGATAATAATTTAAAAAATAAGAGTATTTCAGGAAATGAGCACCCACTCTTGCTCTCTTATTCTCTCCAAGCAGAGCTCATTTGCACGCTAAAGTGTGAATAGGCACCTCCTTGAAAAAACTCACAAGTATTAATCCAAATTGTCTGTATTTTATAACGCAAGATATAGATATAATTTGGGAGGAGCTAATGAAACAGAATTTAAGAGAATCAATTGGCAATTGACAGAATTAAAAACTGAACAGACTCCTTACAACTTTTTTACAAAGCCTACGTTAAGCATTTTGCATCAAGCAATCGAACTGATTGTTAATTTTGAGCTATTTTTAGTTAGTTGCTACTGGTTTTATTTTTGACCAATATTAGCCCTTTTCCAAAATCTGTTCCAAAAGTGGCTTTAAATTACTTTTGTGTCCGTATTACTGCAAAAAACTGCCACAGAAGTACAGTATAGAGCGAAAAAAATTGCATTTTTTTTATAGTGCATTTTGGTCAACGAGTCAATGGGGGGCCTACAGCCCGCTACGTTACTGCTACTAGATCCATGAATTTACTCTTCTTAATAATATTCAAAAATTTATGCATACTGCACTGCAAAGTTTGGCATTTTGTTGGTCGAGTGGCAACGCTTTCGTCTTTGGGGTGGAGGTTTGAGGTTCAAATCTTGGGCCGGTCAAATCGGACACAGTGTTGCCAATGGCTCACCACCGCTGCGACATTTCTTCGAAAGGAGCTATGTTTCCTGGGTGCAATGACGTGGAGATGGGCCCCACCAACTTGTTACACGTTTCAGCGTATTATAGCAAGTATAATGAAAGATTTAATTTAAAAAAGAAGTTCTCATTTGCACTCTAGCGCACTAACAAGAACTGCTTAAAAAGAATAGGAGAGCAAAGAGCAGAAGAATGGGTGCTCATATTAACGTTAGAGTTAGAGCTAGAGTTACAGCTTGGGTTTGATTTAGGGTTGGGTTAGGGCTAGAATAGCGATTTTTTTGTTTGTGCGCCAACATACAAATAAACTCTGTCTTATAACAATACAATAAAGCTTTTTGAACGAACTTCACAATGCAAATTATTTCAAAATTGGCTTTGTACAATTACCAGACTACAAGGTACCAGTTATTATAAAAAACAACTTCACATTTTGTCCTAGTAAATCACGGGAAAACTTTATAAACATTTTCCAGGACTTTCCAGGACTTAAATACAAAATTCAAGGACTTTCCAGGACAGCAAAAAAAATCCAGGACTTTCCAGGACTTTTCCAGGATGTGGCAACCCTGAAAGCAAACAAATTCTATTGAATTCTTCCTGATAATTTTCTGATTTCTTATATTTTGAATACTTAAGCGCTGACTTCAACAACATTCGTATCTTACTCGCATTTACCCTTCTAGATATTATAATTATCTAAATTATTAACTTAAAAATACTTGATTTCATTTCACGTTCCAACATGTTACTGTTGTACTGCAGCTCTAGTTTTGTTTTTTTTTCTTTTCTTTGTTATTGTTTCCTTATGTTTTTTTACGTTTTTTCTTCGTAGCTCAAATGAAGATGCCAAATATTTTATTATGGCTCCCCAGAGTGGCTGCAGACTCGAAGACCTTACCGTCAATCTGCTTTCACTCAGGCGTTGCTTCCTTCTCTGATAATATCTCTATACGTACTCATTTCATCTGTTTTTGAATTTTTGTTTATTTAGAGGTGTAAATACAGTGCTGGGCACCGCAAGTTTTTTTTTAAGTCCGCAGTCCGCAAATCCGCAACCGAATTTCAATTTTCTTTATCCGCAACCGCAAGTCCGCAATTGGACGTTTAAAAGCTTAGTCCGCAACCGCAAGTCCGCAACGACTTTTCGAGATTCTTGAATCCGCAACTGCAAGTCCGCAACTTCGTAATTCTTGAAGTTCGCAACCGCAAGTCCGCAACTTCGTAATATTTAAAGTCCGCACCGCAAGTCCGCAACTTTTTATGAACCGAGTGAAAAAGTTTTGCAATCAATCACGTCCCGAAATGAACTGCTCAGAGTTGATTGGCAAAAATAAGTCAAAAGTTGTGACTTGTGGGAAGTATAGCAAACGTATGGTAAATACATTCCACGCAATAAAAGAAATTACTCACAATCGTTGATTGTAGTAAATGTACCACAGCATGACTTGTTACTGAGCTGCTTTTTCGGATGGCAAACTTAAGAATTGAATAGCCCAGCCCCTCTTACTTTCAGGTCCAACTCAAAACAGATTTTAACGCTTGTAATTTTGGTTAAAGTGTTTAAGTGACTTGACTAAGGGTTTTTAGCCCCCAGCCCTTCTGGTTGCGCTTCTGCTTATACAGTAGGTGCCTATACTGCGTGGAAGCATAATGCACAACCCTCCGGCGAACCCTCAAAAATGCTACAATGAAGCTAGGGATTCGGAGATTAAAAGCCATTGGATTACAATGAGAAACCATCAAATAGCAAAGCACAATCCGCATTTCCGCTTGCAACAATATATTCTAAGAAAACAATTTTTTTTCGAAGCAGGAAAAGGCAAAGGCAGTAAAAGGCAAAAAAACATTCATATCACTAACTTAATCGTATTACTAAATTTTTAGTCGCTAGTTTCAATAAATACTCTAGGAATGAGATAATCACACGCTACCGCAGTGCCGTCGCCAGACCAAACGAAGTGAGAGGACCCTAGCCGAAAATGGACTAAACTTTTGCGCATAAAAACTGATATTTTAAAGCTACAATTTTGCATTCATCTTTGGAAAAAGATACATAAAAGCCCGGTAGCGTTTATTAGCTCGTTTCGCATGCGGCCGGTATAATCGCTTGAAAAATATGTCTTCAGGAGTGATTGCGACCAGAAGCGCAACCAGGGTTTTGTTAAGTAAGAGAGAGGGGGCTTGAACCAAAAACAAATTTTTTTGCACAAAAATTGTCTAATTTAGGTCCCGTGCTGAACAAACCATTGCTACTCCAGCGTGTTACGGAGGGGGCTCAGCTGCTGGGTGATTTTTGCAATTTTGCGGCAAAAATAGCAATTTTAACGCCATTTGAATCACATTTTGCATGTTTTAAAACCATATCAATAATTACAGTAAATTGCTAAAATTCAGAAGCCATTGAACGATTTAAATTGTCTAGCCTCTTGAGCCCCCACATACATTAGGTCGAGTCCAAAACACGTTTAAACGCTTATTCTTTTTTTGGTTATATTTTCTAAATGACTGGGTTAAAGGGGACTAATGACCCCTAAGCCTCTTCCCCCTAATTGCGCCACTGACTGCAAACTAAAATAAATCTTGAGTGTGCTCAAAAAAAAAAACAAAAAACAACTGGTCTTTTAAAAAAATGGTTTCACGTATTGTTTCAGGTCATAATCACTAACGAAATACCGGTAACGCTTCTGTAGGCATACATCTCTATTCCGCGACACATCCGTAAAGACGTGTTAATAAGACGGATTATTGGGTCACATTTATGTAAAGCAGTTGGTGGCCAGCAATTTTGCAAACAATCAAGAAAACTTCAAACGAGAATCATGCTTGAAAATGATTATTCCTTTTTCCATTATTGCCTGTTGTCTTGTCGTTACGCGATGCTCCAAAAAAGCATTCTGAATGAACCAAAATGGGGGGGCACAAGCAGTTGTTAGGGGGGACGGCACCCCTGGCCCCACCGTAGCGACGGCACTGGCTACCAGTACAAAAAATGATACCTCAGTGGCAAATTTTGTAAACTCACGGTAAAAAACAACAAACCCATACTTTGAACCAGGGCTGCAAATTCGAACTTAAACCCAAAAAAGTCGGTTGTTTTGCCGAACTCGAGAAAACAGTGTTTACTACACTTTGAATCAGGTTAGACTCGCTTGTAATAGCCTGTCTCGCCGCGCGCCGTATCCTTCATATTTCTGCAGTCATACCACACTTTGGATATAAATATAACAATGTTATTCCTCACAGAACACCAAAAATTTGATTCATCCAAAGGAATCACGGCAAAACAAGAAGTCAATTATCAGCTAGCCAAATCAATATCAATTAATTAAAATTTACTAGACCAAAATTTACGCTATTGATTATACTAACACTATGCTAGACTTTACTAGACTATACTATTAAAAAACTGCTTCGAGGTCTCAGTACAGAATTAGAAACATCAGCAACCAACTTATTACACATCTAGCTTGATACACTAAACTACGAAAATTTGAGACATCACTTCACTCGTACTGTCGAAGACTATCTAATTTGAGCACTAGTAGCAAACTTATAGATTATGAGATTAAAGGTCTAAAGACAATACAGTTAAAATTACCACAATGACAGTTCTAGAAGATTCTTAAAACAAGCACAAAAGGGGGTTCTAAAATGTTCTAAAAAATCAACCAACTATTTGCATAAAAGATGAAAACGCGGCATGTAATCGTTTCTCACGTTACCAAACAGCATGTCAACAAAAAGAAAGCGATTAAGTCAAAAAGCAGACCTAGCATTTATCTCAGCCTGAACTCGAAAAACTTGATATTTTTGCCGAACTTGAACTTGAAAAAATTAAATTGATTTCTCATGTTTGACTGGGTAAAAACATGAATATTTTATGAAAATAGCAAGAAATTTCAATATTTGTATAAAACTTGCGAATTGCGGACTAGAATTAAAAATAGTCCGCAACCGCAAGTCCGCAATTTAAACTGCCAAAGTCCGCAAGTCCGCATGTCCGCAACTTTTTTCGTTAGTCCGCAATTGCGGATTTGCGGACTTGCGGACTAACTTGCGGACTTGCCCAGCTCTGTGTAAATAAACAAACTTGAACTATAGGCTCATCTGATGTCATAGCCAGAACTTGACATTACGTACATTAACTTTGGGTTAGGTTGAAGCTAGTTTTAGGTAAGGTCAGGATTGACCATATCCCTAAAACTCACCCTAACCTAAATTGATATTACTTGAGAATTGACCTATAATGTCAGACATGTGCCTAAAGGTGGGGAATAATATGCAAAAGAATACTTACCGGCAGGCGCGTAGCCAGGATTTGGAAAGGGGGGGGGGGGCTATTTTGAAAGAGTAAGAAGTGTGCAAACAACCTTGACTGGAATTTTCATTGAACTAGAAGCAGTTTCAGACGGTTTGTCCGAAAATTGAGACGAAATTTCTCAGAAAGCTCGAACATTCAAAGCTTTTTTCCGCCCAAAATTAGGTGGTCTCCATTAAAAAAAAAAAGGTCTTCACCAAAATTGAGAGTGATTTTTCCGCCGAAATCCGAAATTCAAAGGTTTTTTCAGCCCATATTTCGGATGTCTCCAAAAAAAAAAAAAAAAAAAAAAGGTCTTCACCGATATCGAGACTGATTTTTCGTCCAATTTCGCAAATTCAGTCGTTTGAGGGGGGGGCTGTTTTCGAATGGGGGGGCTATTTTCCATTTTTCTCAGAAAATTGGCCTCAAAAGCACAAAAAACATGCGATTTTGCATACTTCACAAGCCAATGGGGGGGCTCGAGCCCCCGCCCCCCCCTGGCTACGCTACTGCTTTTGAAGTACCGTAGCTATGCGCATGTAGACTAAACATTATTTTACAGGGGTGCCACCGAAGTCGTCACCAAATACCGCCGTAGTGAGCTTATACCCAAAATTAGGGTTAGCGCCTTGCTCAAGGGGTTTAGTTAAGATTGGGGTTAGGGTTAACGCCTTTTAGGGTTAGGGCAATCATTTTAAGTTAGAGTTAGAATTAGCGCTACCTTGGGGTTAGGTGGGTCAACTTGTTCGAGGGACGACTTCGGTAGCATCCATAATAAGTTTGTTGCTCAAGATATAGAATGCTGCTAAGCAGATTTTTTTACAGTTTTTGATTAAAAGCTATCGCAATGTGACATCTTTGTGCTAAAAATGAGCTGCAATTATCCACAAAATTCTTAGTATAATGTTAAGGTTGCCTAGTGATATTGTACTGAGTAGGCCTTACTCAGGGTCACCGAGAGGGGGGGGGCAGGGGGGGACAATGACCCCGGGGCCCATTGGCTTCATGAGGGTCCACTCAAATAACACTATAAAATCAGCATGTGAGGCCTGAAGACCTTTTTTTTGGACATGACCCAATTTCGGCCGGAAAAACCGTTAGAATTTCGGTGAAGACCTCTTTAAAGCGGCATTTTCTCCGTCTGTTTTGGAGTTCATACAACCGGAAATCCGTTATGTTTGAGCTGGCCCCGGGCCCATGTTCGGCTCTCGGCGCCCCTGGCCTTACTTTATATTGAGCAACAAACTTATTATCTTCTTCTAATGCGCAAGGTAAGCTGCACGGCAGGCTTAGCCTAAGAGATGCGAGTCACTGATTGTGGTATCTTTTTCTACAAACTAGGCCTACCTAACTGCTTCTGCTCTAAAACCGTTAGCTACAGTACACAATCTCTGATCTCGTAATCTATAAATAGGCTAGGCTACTCTATCTAGTAACACAATAAACAGCAAATCGTTATCGGATATCGGTTGCAATTTCCCGCTTGCATCCTTCTGTTCTGCCACACGTTTAATTTTCCAATATCCATGCATGAAGCAATGGTTCACTTCCGACACATTGTTCAGTAAAGCGTATCAAAATCGAAAAGCAGTGTATTATTCCGCGATACTGATAGCGGCTGTAAATCCAGCTTTTTTTAGAATGGCAGAAGTGTAGAACGAGTAAGAAAATTAAATATATAACAATAGAATATTTGTGATCTTTATACTTAATTCATTTCTTTAGGATCAAAGTAAACAAATACTATCAGATCTAGTTTTTATCACGACGCACGCATCACAAAGGCGTAACATGTTTGTGTTCTGAGATTGAATTTTGTGTTTCAGTTTCGAGTTTTGTGTTATAGAATTGAGCTTTGTATTTCCGTTTCGAGTTTTGCGTTGTGGGATTGAGTTTTGTGTTTCGGTTTCGAGTTTTGTGTTGGGGGATTGGGTTTTGTGTTTTAGTTTAAAGTTTTGTGTAGTGGGATTGAGTTTAATTTGTGTTGTGGGATTGGGTTTTGTGTTGTGGGATTGGGTTTTGTGTTGTGGGATTGAGTTTTGTGTTATGGGATTGGGTTTTGTGTTTCAGTTTCGAGTATTGTGTTGTGGGATTGGGATTTGTGTTTTAGTTTCGAGTTTTGTGTTGTGGTATTGAGTTTTGTGTTGTGGGATTGGGTTTTGTGTCGTGAGATTGGGTTATGTGTTGTGGGATTGGGTTTTGTGTTGTGGGATTGAGTTTTGTGTAATGATGTGTTTTAAATGTTGTGTTTTGCACTTATGGGCTTCCGTACTCTATAGTCTCAACTTTGTTGCAATTTTGCTCGCAAATACCAAATAACCACTCAAGCTTTATTGTTTTTAATCAGAACAGAATTTAGTTTGTTTTTGGATTTGGGATTTATTCTTTTTCGGTTGTTCTTCCTAATTTGTTATTAAATTTTGAGCAAAAATGACCCTCGTGTTTTTACAAAATTTTTTGTGTATAAAAAAATGTAATCAATTTTGTCATTGCTAATATTCTGACATAGCAAAAACATACGAGTAAGTTAAAAATCTGAAAACCCTACAATAGCTAAGACAATGAATTCACAATAATGGCGTTTGGACAATATATTTTGGAAATGGAGGTGCTTGTTACAGAAGCTCTCCGTAATACTGTTGACTGCAGGTGCTCCAGCGAAACTCTGGAGCCTTCACCCTGCACGTCTGGGCAAACGACAATTGAAATTCTCCAACTTAAACTGTATTGTTCAGACAAAACAAATAATATGGAACAGCACGGCATGGCAAAAAATAACTGAAATTTAACCTGAAAATAATGAACTAATAGAGTGCCGTACGAGCGGTCTTCAAAATAAAATACGTCCGTTTGCCAATTGCTCGAATGAAACGGAATGCCCGAACAGAGGTAACTCGGCCAAAAAGCGCGTAATTTTTAAAACGTTTGCAGCCAATGACTGCAGGAAATAAGGTGGCGAGCGCAAACTGAGCAAACTGAAAATAAGAAGCGGCCGAATTCCGAAACTAGAGCGGGGCAACACAAAAAAAAGGTCAATCGGTGCTGTGACAGTGCTAGCAGTGTAGGCTCACGCCCTATGCTCACTCGTTGGGTCCAGCATCTTGTAGACAAGTACCATCCGCTGTTTTTTGTCGGCTAAAAACGTGTTAGCGTTTGCTTTCTTTTCTAACCCGAGATTGCCTTAGCCTACCGGCATCTCTTGTGGTTAAAATAACCACATTTAAAGGGAGAAACATAACATCTACTGCACCGCATATTGTAATTAAAGATTAATTTCATGAAAATGCTATTTCTAAGCAAATCATGTTCTCAATTCCAAGTGGTTTTATGGCGCTTTTTCACTTGAATTACGCCAGAAATGAGTTTTGACCTGAAGTCACTAACGTATTTTTGCACTTTTCATAATAATTCATCCTCCGCACTATACTTACTATTATTGCCTTGCGTTTAGCAAATGCATGCGCGGCTTATTTTATTATTGTGGATATTGATGCTTTGTAACAGCTGTAGTTTAGTAGCTCCATAACAAATTTACATGAAAACACGTATTATACAAATGCTATATGGATTTTTTGAATGTTAGTTTAAATTAAAAAAGATCCAGTGCTTCAGTAGCTACTAAAGACGCCTGGTATCACTTCAGAAGAACTCAAAAAGTAAACTTAAAAATAAAATTTAACAATTGGTATTTCGTATAATATAACAGCACAGATCTACTGTAAAATACGAAATACTTGTGCACTATTAAGGAAATAGACAATATGAATTTGTCAGTCACACATGCTTGGAGAAAAAGTAATTTCAAAAGTGTTTTTAGAATTAATTGCACAGAAATGATGATAAATTTTATTGTTTTATTTTACCAAAGTATTATGTATAACCAAACAAGAAACACATTCAGAGATGCGTTGCAGATTGCAGTGGTGAAAAACCAAGACCTAAAGGGTAAGTGACGGAATTTTATAATAGATTATGAGCAGTAATGCCCGCTTGACTTTACTCCATCCAAGCTAACTCAGAATGATACAGAGAAAATAAGCTTTTTTGAGAAATTTCAAGCGTTTAGTGCTTCATCTTTCACCTTGCATTTTCATCGCAAGTTTTAACGAAATTAGCTGCTTAATTATATTCCCGGTATTTTATTTTACGCTTGCGTTGCCTTCATACAATTTTGTTTTCAAAATTCCGAAGCGTGATTGTTTCAAACGCAAAAGCTGACAAGCGGCACAGTTGAAGTGCTTTTGCGGCAGTTGGCTTTTGTAAATTCAAAACCAGCCAGCAGCGCTTTGAAACTATCTCGCACCGTGTAAGAACACCAGCACGATAGCGACTCTTCCGCCGACCCGATTTTGTGAGAATCACTGGCACGCAGTCTCAACGTGAAAGTGACTTCTGCGAGTTGCAACCGTATGCGAGCGTTGCGGTAAAATCTCTCACGTGTGAGTGACTGCTGCGATTTGATTTTTTTGGGGGCGTGTCTGACGATATCGCGCAGACAAAATCTCACGTGAATCTTGCGCCGTATAAGTGACCTACGCGATTTGAGAAAGCAAAAAGGCAAAATGTCGATTCTCGCAGCGAAAAGTCGCCCGTGTAAATGCGGCTTTAACGTGAGTTTTAATTTTCCCATTGACTTCCAACAGTTATAATGAGCTAGTCTCTCTGATCATGCGGTAATCATTATTATCTCTGATATCTGTTCAACACTCCATTGTAAATTCTTGACTATGCCTGCACCTGTTGCAAACTATTTCGTTGAACAGGGCAGGGGCGTATTTAGGAGGGGCGCATTGTGCCAAAGCCCCCCCTTTGGGTCGCCAGTAATGTTTGAATACCTCATAATAGTACGCAAAATTGAGCCATGCCCCCCTCTTTGGAATTTGGGTAGAAAATCTGGGCAGAAAAACGGACTGAATCTGACTATGACCTGAGTGAAAACCTTTTTCTTTTTTTTGATCTTCACTTAAATCTGGACAGAAGAACGGGCTGAATCTGAGTGAAAACCTTTGTTTTTTATTTTCATCTTTTTGGTCTTCATGTTTCTCATCTGGTTTTTATCTACCTTTTCAAATTTCTGGCTACGCGCCTGGCCCCTCCTTTCGAAAATCTTGCGTACGGCACTAGAACCGGGGTCGGCAACTTATATCCCTTGGGCTGTATCCGGCCCGCGATCTCAAACATGCATCCGAGATCCCTTATGTGACTTCCGGAAGTCGTTGGCCACGCAACCAAATCCTGCTCTGAAACTACCCCAATATTTGACAAAACCTTTTTTTTTTCTTAGGGTCCTCAACTACAAATCGGCCAAAAACTACCTTAAAATTTGGTGAATACTTTTTTTTTTTTCTTTCAAATGATTCCAAAACGTGCAAAATTGTATTCAAATGGCATTAAAATAGCTATTTTTTAAAAAAAAATTACTAACATCGCACAAAATAATCCCATGGCCTCCGGCGGCGGTTGTCTACCCGCAGACCCTTGTATGTGACATGCTTAGTTGCACCAGTTTACTCAGGGCGTCGCTTAAATGACATGTTTTTGATCAAATTTTTTTAAAACTTGGGTTCAATTCCCCGTTTTCCTCAGCAAAATTCTCGCTGCACCACTCTATTTTTGCTCAAATAAACGGTTGCCATATTTTTGAAGTAGAAACGCAAAACAGAATTATTAGAGAACCGCATTTTTTCCTGAATTTGAGTCAAAAAAAAATATCCGAAAAAACGATGTTTATTCACTTCAGTAAAATTGCAATTTTGTTCGAATATGAGGTGAAGTTAAATAAAAAAAATTAACAAAAGGTCAACATCTTCATCATAGGTAAAATGTAAATCACAATTTTTTTCCGGATTTGAGATGAAGACCAACTAATATTCAAGCGGGACAAGACTTCAAAAAAGTGACTAATACCAAACCCTCTTAAACATGAAATTAATAAATGATTTTGTTCAATACCTCTACAACTAGAAGAAAATAACTAGGATTGGGCAAAATTATTGCAGCTAAATTAAAGTTTTATCATGAATTACACTGAACGTCTGCATCAATAAACGATAACTCATACAGTCTATGAAAGCTTTTTTTCGATCAAAAGTTCTAGAGGTTCACGATTACTACTTCATAATGATGTCACAGTCTATTTGGTGATAGGCCTAAGCAATAACACAATCACTGCATATAACTGCAATTCAAGACGAATTTTACAACGACAAAGCAAACAATCAAGGATATTTTCGTTCAACGTTAAGCTATTGAAACGAAATTTGCAGGATAGTTAGTTAACGATACGAACCAAGTGTGGACAAACTTTTAATGATGGGCTCCGACTGCGAGCAAAACCCCAAGTAACTAAAGGTAGTTTATGTAAGAAAATTTCCGATTTTTTTCTTCTTAAACGTACTACTTTGTGACGTCTCAAGGAAGTGACGTCAAAATTATAGCCAGTCGAAGCCCGAGCTTTGACGGTTCCATCGAGACTAATTCTGATCCCGTGCGAACTCTACAAAAGGAGCTAGACAGCGATATATCTGGGCTAATGCAGAGAGGAAAAATGCTGCCCTCTAACGTTTAGGGGCGCAAAAAAGGATGAAGA
The DNA here is from genome assembly GCA_963965965.1 of Trididemnum nubilum. Classification (NCBI taxonomy): domain Eukaryota; kingdom Metazoa; phylum Chordata; class Ascidiacea; order Aplousobranchia; family Didemnidae; genus Trididemnum; species Trididemnum nubilum. The sequence goes on along the minus strand of OZ014472.1, from coordinate 40,321,598 downwards.
CGGTAACGTCGTCAAGCCAAGAAAACACTCGAAAATTTTAAAACAATTCCTATTTTTTGGCATTATCCTCGTCCGCTCACCATGTCACTATTATGACGTCAAAAAAAAAAACAGCTCTGCTTTTACCTCTCAAAAAATGCGGACACACGTCACAATAGTTTTTGCATGGAGTGAGAGTACTGTATGATATTTATACCAGAGGTGGAGTCCTCGAGGACGTCCTTGGCCTCGAGGACGTCCTCGAGGACAGATTTTGAAGTCCTTGGCCTCGAGGCCTCAAGTCCTCGAAAATTGGCCTGTCCTCGGCTCGAGGACAGCACTATTTTTTGAATAGTTACAATTTTGTGGAGCGCTTGAAAAATTTTTTGGAAAACGTTTTTTTGTAGAGATCGCTTGAAAAATTTTTGTGAAGACCTTTTTTTTTTCTTTTGGAGATCGCCTGAAAAATTTTTGTGAAAGCCTTTTTTTTTTTTTTGGAGAGCACTTGCGCTTGTGTCCTTGGTCCTTGGCCTTGGCCTCGAGCATTCCTGTCCTTGGCCTCGAGAGTGTCTGTCCTCGGAAAGGCTGTCCTTGGCCTTGGCCTCGGATTTTTTTTTGTGTCCTTGGCCTTGGCCTCGAGCCTTGTGTCCTCGATTCCACCTCTGATTTATACTGTGCCGGTACGCTTGTAAGCTCGTAAGCTCACGATTTGCGTTAAATTCTAAAAACTAGTTTGCCAGGTCTCGGGGTAGGCTAAAATTAGGTTCATAAGTTTTGTTGAAAAAAAGTTGATTTTCAAAAGTGAAAGTATGCGTGTTGGTTTGAAATAGCCTAGTTCAACATGAAAATCGTCAATTTGCGGCTTTATGAGGAAAAACTTGCAAAAAAGAGGCCTAGGTCGATTGGCCCAAAAGTGAATTATAAATTGTTTGTTGTTATGTAGCGTTTGGTTAGCCTATTCCAAGTAAAGAAATTAGAAAATTAAAACTGATGTGTGGTGTGGCGATGCAGATCACAGTCCTGACCAGGGGGACTACATAGCTTATGCCAAAACCAGTACATAGGCCTACCAGTATGGTACGGTAGGTCTACGTCTTGCTGGTACTCGTACCTAGGGTGTAATATACCACGTTGTTAAAGTAAACTAGTAATCTTAGCCTGATAGCTGCTGTAGGCTAGTTTAGTACAAAAGGTTTAACCTACTGGTGCACTTTGCACATGCAGTGATGCTGCATTATACCGGTAAGAGATACTGGTAAACAAGCAACTTAGTAGCCTAAGCTACTGTTAGAAAATATGCAAAGTTAAAAAACTAGTCTGCCGATAAAATCTAGGCTCTGATTTTTTATATCAATGAAACTCAAAAGTATTAGAGCCTACACTATCAGTTAGCCTAGAGCTACAGTAATAAAAGCAGAATTAAAATGCTATAATCTAGGCGTACCCTGGTACTTGCCTACTGATGTAATGGGCTGTGCAGTTACAGCTATATAGGCATGTAAAATTATTCTATTTCAATATGTGCTCACTTATTATTCAGTAACTATCAGGTTTTAGACTTTTACAAATAGTTGAGTGGAATTGCAGACACTCCAAGCCAATAGGTTTGGCTTACTGTCATGTCAATAAGATAGTGAAATCAAAAGTTTCTATGTTCTGCAATTGCTTTTTAGAATTGTAAATTAAGACTCTATTAGCAAGTATTTATTGTAATGAACAAAATATAGTAACTGTAAGTGTTTGGAATTTAACAAATTTATCAATGATATAGTACTTGGTCCAGACTCTAAGAGACTTATTGATGAATTTATGAAACAATGTTGATCTTTAATGCTCAAAGATTTCAAGAATGATAACCAATCTAACAGTGGCATTGTCAGGTTTTGAAGGTTAGTTATGTGTATTTCTAGATTGACAATCTTTACCAGCTATTTGAGCTTTTATTGAAAAACAAAAACTTCAGGCGTTTTCATAATGAAAATAAAAAAACAAATTTGGAAGTTTTAACTAAATCATTTGCTTTTAGTTAAAATAATCATTTAAAATTAGCAGTGGATCAAAGAAAATTTGTCACTTTTAAAGTTCTTTGTAATGTGATTGTGTGACAAGCAGGGAGTCGAACCGTTTCAAATAACGGTTCGGGTTCAGGTTTAGCTCCTGCTCAAAATATTTTAGCGGTTCAGGTTTGATTCGGGCTCATTTGAGCACCATTTTCGAGGTTCAGGTTTGGTTCAGGTTCACTCAAGTAAAATATTACTGGTTCAGGTTCGGTTCGCGTTAATTGACTTAAAATTTAACTGTCGTTACTTGTTACGTCCAGAAAAAAAAAGGAGAAATTGTTGATCCTGTTGATGATCACCACTGCTCTTATTGTGCGTGTACCAGCGCCAGCGGCATCCGGATATGGAAAAATATTTTCTTACTTTTGTTAGGGGTTCAGGTTCGGTTTGGGTTCACTTGAGCACAATTTTGAGGGTTCAGGTTTGGTTCAGGTTCACTGAAGTAAAATTTTGCTGGTTCAGGTTCGGTTCGGGTTCACCAAAATGAAGCGGTTCATTCGGGTTTACGGTTCGGGTTCAGGTTCAGTTCGACACCCTGGTGACAAGACAGTATTCACATCACTACAACTTAACTACACAATTTCAAGTTTCTTGTAATATATGATTAGCATTGCTTGTTTTTCTTACGTGCAACTAAGATTTTAATGTGTCATATTTTTCAAACCATAAGGTGCACTTAAAGTTTTTAAAAAATCCTACTTGTGCCTTATACTCTGATGCATTTAATCTGTACTTCAGGTTATGCTCTCTTACGGCAAGTGGTAATGCATTTGTCTCTGTAGTAGAGGTCTGAGATTTAAATCAGCCTGGTCAAATCAAACACAGCATTGCCAGCGGCTTTGTATCGCTGCGACATTTCTTTCAATGCAGCTATGTTGCTCGGGTGCGATGATGCTGTGGTGGGCCCTGCCAACTTTATGCGCTTCGATGTATTACAGCATATATAATGAAAGACTTGATTTGATTTCATAATTTCTTTCAGAGTTAAACTATTTAGATTTTTAAAAAGTTTTCTAGAGTTTAATAAATTTAATGTAATGTAGTTTGGCGCACATTGTGCCTAAAAACAAAAGTTATAGAAGCCATTTGGTGCGCTTTATGCTAGAAAATAATAATTGTAGAAGCCATTTATCGATACTACAACACCGAACCAATTAACAGTTGTATGTTCCAGTTTGCTGCGCTGTATGGTTTAAAAAATGCAGTAGTAATATCTTCGCTATAATTAATTTTGATAGAATAAAGTATTCTTTGCTTAGTGTTAAAAAAAGTTGTTTTTTTTGCTTTAGTTTTGCTAACTTGATTTGATAGCTTTGTTCTGTAGTGTAGTATTGGCGCTTTTTTGAGATTTAATGTGACCACTTTGATGCAAGAAAATTTGACACCGCAGCGATATGGTTAGGGTTTTGCGTCAAACATCTTTTGGGTCTGGCTTGGACTAAGATTAAAGTTGGCCAAGTCAATCGTCTTGTGTCAACTGGTTGCCTCTAAAAATTTTGGACTCTTCTCTGAGTGCAACTGTTTTATGCGTAATTGGTCCGTTTTTTTTTGTTATGTCTACTGCTGATGATGGTTTTGGACACTTAACAGAATTCTAAACTTTTTTTGGTTGGAGTAATTATTATTTGTTTTACTCTAGGTCCTCCACCAAGTAGAAGATAATTGGAAAATTGTTGGAACTGCATGATTGAAAACCAGAAACAACATGCTTCATGGTCATCACAGCCTACTGGAAATTGATCATGATTTGGGTTAAGCGCTGTTGACTAACAGTATGACATTTTCTCCTTTAGTAATAAGAGTGAAAAGCAGAAGTAAAGTCGTCAAATTTCATTAATGTTTGTGCTGTATTTCTTCAACATGCCTCATGGTCAACACACCGTAATGAAAATTGCTCATGGCTTGGGTTGAGTGCTGTTGGCTGAACTTGTGACATTTTCTTTTCCCACCACGAAATCAATCAAGACATTGGTGATTATTAATGCTTCATAGAGTTGCTGCTTGACTTTTCCAGGATCCAGGCATTACTCATATTCAAGTTTTATAATTAAAATATTGGTGATGTATAATAAAATATCTGCTTTCTGAGACTGATTGGACATTGGCATCCTTTTTAATCCTCTGGTTATTTTTTCCTACAAGCTTTGATTAAACCTATGAGACAGCTTTTGCTTTAAGCAAGCCCAGCCCAAGGGGCCCAGGCCCCCCCCCAATTAAAATACCCCCAATTAAAATACCACTATTGATAAAAAATTATGACAAGATAGCCTAGCGATGTTTAGTTGCAGTTACGAACGACGAGGGAGCCGCGGGGCCCCTAATCAACAACCAGGGGCCCCTAATCAACAACCAGGGGCCCCTAACTACGACCAGGGGGCCCCCTAACCAACAATCAGGGGACCCAGGAGCCCCTAACTGACAAACGGGTGCCCCCGGGCCTCTAATGATAAACAGGGGGCCCTGGGTCCCTAATTGACAACCAGGGCCCCTAACTAACAACCAGGGGGCCCTTGCTGACAACCAGGGGGCCCCTAACTGACAACCAGGGGGCCCTGGGGCCTCTAACCAATGAAAAAGTGGTCCTGGGGCCTTACTTGACGACCAGGGGCCCCAAGGCCCCTAACTAACAACCAGGGAGCACCGGAGCCCTTAACTGACAACCAGGGGGCCTTAGGGCCCCTAACTGACAACCAGGAGGCCCCAGGCCCCTAACTGACAACGAGGGGGCCCCAGGCCCCCAGCTAACGACCAGGAGGCCGTTAACCAACAACCAAGGGGCCCGGGGGCCCCTAACCGACAACCAGGAGGCCCCAGGGCCCCTAACTAACGACCAGGAGGCCCCGAACTGTTGACTAAGGGTCCCGGGCCAGGGGCCCCGTCATTCAAGTTTTTAACAATTTTTATGCAAAACCTGTAAAAAATCAGAGTTTTGTGCTAAAAGTTACAATACCAGGCCTTCGTTTAACGTTATTATGAACTTAATGCTATAACACAGGCGGTAATGCAAACCCCCTATTGAAATATTACCAATGATGAATATATTGAGAGCAGAGCCAGTATGTTGTCCTTGTCTGGAATTGCAGTTTCTTTAGTTTAGGATTTACGCGTACAAAAGTAAGTAATAATAATGACGACCACATGTCCACGTCATAATAATGTCATGCAATTCCTGCAGGTTTCAAAAAACTGTCAAGTGACTTGACTCGAGTCCTCCACGATTAGAAAAAAAGTTATTTTAATTTCGCTTTAAATGTTTTTTTATGAAAAAACTTAAGGGCACGATCTTATCTCAAAATCATAGACGTAGTAAGGGGGGTGGCCCGGGCCCCCTCAATTGAAATGCCTCCAATGACAAAAATTTACCAAAAAAAAACTAGTTTGTTCATTTTCAGTTTTTTTTAGCATCTTTGCGTACAACAGTAATTAACAATAAAAAATATTGACGACCAGGGAGCCCGGCGCACCCCCTTAATTCAATTTTTCCAACTAATTTAAACGTGTAACCAGGGTGAAATCAAGGGCTTTTGTCCTAAGAGTTGCTACCTCAGTTCCTCATCTAAACTCTTTATGAACGTAATGCAATAACCAGCGCCGTATTTGCCATATGGGACAGTGCCAGGGCCCAGCACTCAGATAGTAGGACTTTTTTTGGTCTTCGTTTACATTTGGCAAGAAGATGTAGCAAAAATTCCCTAAGTGCCAGGGGCCTCGCGCAATGTAACTTCGGCCCAGAAATAACATGTCTAGTGAGCGTAACCTTCTATTGTACCATTTTTCAATAACGATTCAACTCCACCTCGCCAGTTTTAACGCACAAAATACTTTTAAAAAAATAGCTAGAGAATTTGCTCATTAATTGATTGGGCCTGTGCCCCCTGGCCGTACATGTACTACGACTGGTTAACTTCATGACAAAACAAAAATCTTGAAGGAAAATTTTCAAGTGGGTTACTATTTACTGCTAAAATATTGCAGGAGTGTTTTGTGCTTTACTTTACGTTTTGTGCTTTACTTCACAACGTGCTTTACTTCCCGCTACATGGACCAAATCACTTACAATTAAAATTTTACACCATAATGCAAGATTTTTAAACGTGGTTTGGACTTAAATGGCAAGCAAATGGAGGATTGAACAGTTAAATTTTTTGGATTGGCGTTCAAATGTTAAAAATCTAGTTCTTTGAAATGGCTTTGAACACGTGCAAAATGTGATCCAATAGGATTAAAATGCATTTTTTTTCCAAAAACTTACAAAAATCGCCCAGCGGCTGGGGGCTTTGCCCCCAGACCCCCGTCTGTGATACGTTTGAATACAATAGCTTACTCAACGCGTCTCTTAAGTTAGATTTGCACTTTCCAATTATTAGTTTTCGCCCTTTCTCTTTACCAAAATCCTGGTTAAGTGCCAACAGGCTACAGCTTCAGATCTTCTTTTCTGCGATATTTTCGCCCCACAAAAAGTTCCTTTTTTGAAAATTTCTGATGACGTCATTGCATGTGATTTGTGGTTTGGGCCCCCCCCCCAATCAAAAATCCTGGCTACGCCTATGCTATATACTATGATCATTATTGTGGCATTTTGTTTGTGAATGAATAGAAGTTGATGTATGTTGCACCATTCAGGAAAAGAACAGCTCCTGCTTTACAGTGTTTCTTTATTTTCTTTGTGTGTGTGTATAGTGCTTGTATATGGACTTCATGAGTCTGAAATAAACACTGAATAATAATAAGCATGTCAACAAAAATTTTAGTTATGAAATCACGAGTTATAGTGCAATTCAATCTGATTGGTTACAAGGAGTTAAATCAAACCGCTTGGAGGGAGGAATCAATACAATGATGATAAAATGCGTGTTGTTTTTGCAGAAGGGATTAAATGCGGAAAAGATTGTAGTTTAATGTGTTCGCGCACTCAAACTGTTCGACAATTCGAGAGGATAACCTACACCTGCATGCTACGCATCACGCACCGTCTGTTGTGTTTCCAGGGGTGGACTGGATAAAGTTTATATAAAAGCTGATATGGGAGAGAGGCGAAAGACGCTAAACATTTGGCTTAAACGAACACGGTACAGAGGTGGAGTTGAGGGCACAAGGTTCGAGGCCAAGGACACAAAAAAATATTCGAGGCCAAAGACAGCCCTTTCGAGGACAGACCGTTTCTAGGGCAAGGACACAGGCGCAAGTGTTCTCCAAAAAAAATAATAATGTCTTCAAAAAATTTTTTTTCAGGTGTTCTCAAAAAAACAAAATCAAAAAATCTCCAAAAAAACAAGTTTTTCTACAAAAAATAATCGACAAAATTTTAAGGATTCCAAAAATACTGCTGTTCTCGAGCCGAGGACAGAGCAATTTTCGAGGACTTGAAGCTTCGAGGCCAAGGGCTTCAAAATGTGTCCTCGAGGACTTCACCTCTGTAAACGGAATGTATCAGTAGAACTGAAAAACAGTTGAAATCTGAAAACAAAATGTACCCTGCAAAACATTGTGATCAGATCTTTCCACCGAGTCACTCTCCGCTAAGAGGTATTCAAAAGAGAAAGAACCGGACCTTTGAAACCAGCCTCTAGTGCCCATCAGTGCAGGCCCGGCGCCACGAGGGGGCATTCCGGGGCCGTGCCTCACCAAATGTCTGTTTTTGTGCGCCAAGCGAGGACTGTGCTCCGAAAAAATTAACACGCTCGGGGCTACTAGAGTGCAAATCGAGGCCTAAGACTCCCAAATTGGTGCTTATCGCCCTAGAATTTGCGAGCAAGAACTGTTTTTCGTGGTTTTTGTGGACTCACACCGGATTTCATGTAACTTTGGGGACGAAGACCTTTTTTTTTTGGTCTTCGCTATAGGATTCGTCGAAAATTGCAAAATTTTGAGATGAAAACCAGAGTTTGTGAAAATTTTTGAACTGAAGACCTTTTTTTTTACGTCTTCACCTTTTTCGTTTAATCCACACTCTTAATTCACGTAAATAAACTTCTCGTGCTCCCCCAAAATTTATTTCTGCCCCACTAGTCACGCTATCCTGACGCCGGGCCTGCATCAGTGGCCTATAAGTTAATTTTTGTAATTTTGTTGTATTCACCAAGTAGCTTTGGCCAGGAGACAGCAAAGAAACCTTGTGGTCATCGAGTTCAACTGCCACGTTTTGTCTACCACACACTGTGGAGTCTTCACGGTGTCCCTTTTTATTGCTGAACGCTAAGCAAGGAATCAAACCCAGATCTAACTTTTTAGTAACAGATGCTCGATCACTGATTGGCCGTACGTTATGTTTTGTTGTGAGGAAGGTAGAAAAAAATTCACGTTCAAATTATCAAAAAGACAATACTACTTCTCGTGATGCATAATCTGACCCAAATTTAACCGAAACAATAAAGAATTGTAATAAATCTGTGATTTCCGTCATCCAATTCAGCATAATATTACGGCCACCTACAGAATACGCTGTTAAGCTGTTACGCTCGTAAGCGCCGTTTTGTATAGTGTAGACACCCTCGACGTACGAGCGTAAAAAATTTTGAAATTTTATACGCACAGGGTGGACCGGCCCTAGAGAGTGCTGCAAGATCCTCTTTAAGTTGGCGAGGAAAATGTGACGTGTTTTTACTCGAACTGCTTTCCGCAATCGCTCGAAGAAATTTAGCGAGAAAGAATGACGTAACGGATTTCGCAAGGCTTTACATACACGTGCAAAAATGACCTCTTACGTTTAGCGAGTATTTCGTTCGTTAGCGCCTCTTAAAAAAAAACTCGTTATTAAAGCGAACGAGGAAATTTCTGTCATGTGCCCCCGGGTTCACTCTCTTTTTGATAGCTATATCTACCATATGTCGATACTTTATACACTAATGTCTGTACATTGAATTCTTATGTTGTAAATAAAACAGCGTTCAGAACCGGACGTAATTTTTTTATTTTGTTTAAAATAACCGCATTTTACAGTAGTTGTTGTGAGATGGCCAAAGTCGTTTGAAATGGAGTGATTTACCGTCAATGAACATGTATTATATAATTTATTCATTGCAATTTGAGCCTTCTGACTGTGAAAAAAGTATACGTACCACAAACCTAAAAATTTTGCGTGGTTATATAAAAGAATATACTCTTGAAAAAGTTTCACAATCCTCAAATTTCATAGCAGTCTGTATGCGCAACTGGTCGACCTCCAACAGAGCAAAAACGGTTTTATCTTGCTGTAATAGTTTTCTACTCTATCATAACACATACTGCTGTATCATTGAACCAATTTTTGTTCTTTTAGCGCTAATTTAATTTACTTGCATATTTTCAGCAATTTGGTGATTGTTCGGTATTGCAACTGGCCTATGACACCAAGAATGCGGAATTCGCTGTGCAACCGGCTTCTCAATCCGCTCTTGACCATATTTGGAGGGGCAAGTCAAAACAAAACTTGTCCTTGTGGAAGGTAGCAAAAATGATATCATTATACTGTGCAGAGTGCAATTCGCTTAGAATCGTATCAATTGTGAAGAGTTTCTCAATTTAATGTTGATTGATTGGTTGGTGGTTGGAACAACTTAGATTTTTGCTGTAAATTAGAGCATGGTACAACGGTGTGCAAGTATTTACAGATCCAGCATTGAGAGCAGGGAGAAAATTGCCCTAGCTAATTCTTAATTGTTCAGCATTTTTTTCATTTTTGATGCTGTGCTATTATTTGTTCAATACAGTACAGAGTTGTGAGTCGGGCCGGGCTTTTCGGGTTGAGTTCGAGTTTGGGCCGGGTTCGGGTTTAAAGTTGACAAAATTTTGGGCTTAATTCGGGTTTGAGACGTGCTTTTTGTCTTCGGTGCTCAAAATTATAATCAAAATAATTTAGGGAAGGAGCAATTTACCGCTTACGTTTTTCAGACCTACCTTAACTTTCCAGTTTTTTCGGGCATGATTTGGGGTTCAAATTAGTTATTGGGTTTGAGCCGCATTTTAGCAAAATGTACCCATATTATCATCTATTGCTTTTTTTTCATTAACTCGAGTTAAATACGTCACTTTGACAATACGTCAGCGTAGCCTCTGTGATGTAGTGGTTAGGGCGCTCGTCAGCTTAGCCTCGCGCTCGGGTTCGATTCTCGTTGTGTTTTTTTATTTTTTTCCTTCAAAACCTTGCATTATTGTTAGGGTTCGGGCAGCGATACCTGCCTGAGAGATAGCAAATCAAAGTGCAAAAAAGAGAGTACACTTTAAAATTATGCTTTCGGGTCTGAACTAGTCGGCCCGTTTACAGCTATGATAAAGTGCTACATATAGTTTTATAACTCTTTATCAAAATAACTCGACTCAGTATAGGTAATAAACAGGAAATTTGATTTGATCAATTCAAAGTCCTACTATAGTTGAATGATTTTGCACCTCTTTTGCTTGCAGAAATGCTTGGCTCTCTTTTGCCCTCCATTGATTTCGTGGCTGAACGTTGTGGACCGCATCAACTACCTTGTTCCAACCGCGCCTCAGGTGAAATTTGACGTTTGTTATTATTTGTCTTTTACATACAGTAGTACAGGCGCGCAACCTGTACTTTGCTAAGGAGCAGGGGCTTGAACCAAAAGCTTAATTTTTTTGTTAAAATGTCTCATTGAGGCGACTTGCTGAGCAATCTGATGCAATTCAAGCGCATTAATGACGAGGGTTAATGCGCTCCGTAAGAGCAAGGCCAACCGTTGGGGAATTTTTGTATTTTTTTGGTAAAAAATGGCCTTTTTAACGCTATTTAGAGTACAGTTTGCACGTTTTTAGAGTCATTTGAAACAACTAAATTCCTAAAATTTAAAAGTCATTTAAAAGAATTAAATTGCCCAGCTCCTTCAATCCTTTCCTTCCTATTTACACGTCGAGTCCAAATTACACCTAAGCGCTTGTATTTTGGGGTTAATTTTTAAGTGACTTGGCTAAGGGGGGGGGGGGGGGGGTGAAGCCCGCTTGTTGTGTCACTGCAGTAGTACTGTAGTACCCCTACAAGTTTGTTTTTTTTAAGAAGAGATTTTTTATGCATCTAAATGTCGGAAAAAAATTGTGCAACTCAGCTTGACGGTTTGCAGAATGAAAAGTTTGTTGAAAATGAAAAAAAAACAAAAAAAAACCAGGAAGATTTCCTATAATTGTTAAAAACTGAAGATAAGCCTCGCAAATGTTTACAAAGGCTTAGAGAGCATTCAATTTTAGTTGCATAACCAACCTTCCCTGGTGTTGGGCGTTTGTGTTCTTCCGCACACATCTATGGAATGGCTACAAATGCGGCATGTGAGTGCAGCGCTGAGAACATAACAACAACACACTATTGCATAACAACAAAGTATCTGCTCTATTCTCAACATTACGGTACAGATCATTATCATATCTTGCTACGCCAATGACAAGCCAAGCCGGAGCTTTCACTGCTGCATCTCTGAGGTCAGAGTCCTTGCATAGTGTGGATCAAGAGGGCATCGGAATAAAATGTGTTCCATGGTTTGTTCTTGTTGACCCTACTCGCAAGTTGGATCTTGAATTATTTTCCACATGTACAGGTTTTGTTTAGTGCGGCCCATACGACAACGTATCCTGTTTAGAGCACACCAGTCCTTTCTTGTTAAATGTGAATTAGATGGAATGATGCGACTGATGGTCTGATGCGACTTTATCGAGAATAAAACTAGCTGGCTAAAAGAAACCTGCCCGGACAAGTCATTTGACGAGAACCTCAAACAATCAAACGAACCAACTTTCCGTGGTTTATAAGCTTTTGACTTCTGAGAATTGCTGCAATGCAGGTGTTTAAAAGAACACATCGTTTGAAACGGAAGATTTGCATTCCATTCTCACTCTGTGAATTGTAGTTGTATGGTTTGCAAGAAAAAACAACTACAATCGATGTAGACTTTTTAGAACTCTGTCAGGATCATGTGACATTGAGAAGCGAATGCCAAAAAGCGTTGCTTTATCTGCATTACTGTAGTTGCGATAACCAAGTTGGTAAGTCGTCGTCTTAGTGATTGAAACTTTGCTGATTCCCAGCTTGATTCCCACACCACAAAACGCCTATTTCCCATTGGGGCCGAGCAGTTTACGCGATGTGGGGGGCCAATCTGACGAAAGACTTGCAAACAGAACCAAAAAGAGTGTTCTGCGTTGGTGTCGTTAGACAGCCGCTGAGTACCTGGTTCATACTCATGAATGAATCTGTATCAGTCCATTGTCCAACGCGGAAAACTGCTTTGTTCTTTGAACCTCACCAGTTGTAACTGGCATCTTTCCTATAGTAGCATGTCTAAACAGTTTACAATTTGTATTACACATAATTTGGTTTTAGACTTTTCATTCCACTTTCACGGATCAGCCTAACGAAGAAGCAGTTGAAGAGTCTGTAATAGGTGAGGTTTCGTGATAGAATAAGAGTTCGTATAGTATTGGTGGTGTACCTGTAGCTGCTAGTTTTTCAATTTTATTGTTTAAACCAAAAATATACTTACAAATATTAACATTTAATCGTTTGCGTGCTATTTGGTCTAAAGGCTACCAGCGCGGAAGCATAGGGAAGAGTCACCGGAACAGCAACCACCTAAAAACATGCAATACAAAAAAGTTGTCTTCCCGCAGGAACACAACTTCCCCAAACTACGTCAAAATTTTTGTCCCTCAAATACCTACTGATGTAAAAAAAAACTTAAGCTTTAGATTAAGTCGTTCAAAAAGCTGATTTTTGTGGGGTTCATTTGGGGATTTTCGCGAGGTGGCACCCTCACACTATGTCCAAGTATTTGTCTCTTTAATATTTGGTAATATCAAAAAAACTAGAAATCTAGCTTAAGCTGTTCATAAAAGAGATTTCTAGTGGTCCGCTTGGGGGTTCCGGGTGGTTGGTATCCCCAAACCATGTCAAAATATTTTTCAATTAAATGTTTACTGATACCAAAGAAAAAAACTAGCACCTTAGCTTAATCGTTCAGAAAAAAGACTTTTTTGGGTCTCTTTGGGGGGTTTTCGTGGGACTGGTACCCCCAAACGATGTAATAGTATTTGTCTCCTTATTATCTCCTGATACCAAAAAAAGTAGCACCCTAGCTTAAGCTGTCAAAAAAATTGATTTTTGGGGGTCCGTTTGAGGGTTTCCGGGGGGGTTGGCGCAACCAAACTATGTCAAAATATTTTTGTCTTTTTAATTTCTACTAATAGCAAAAAAAAACAACTAACGCACTAGCTTATGGTTTCAAAAAGGTGTTTTTTTGGGCGTCTCTATAACGAGAATGAAACCTGACACCCTCTGATCATATCTAGTGTCGAACAATACATATTACAAACGATTTTGTAGTAACCGAATAAATATTAATATGCTAAATTCAATACAATCTTGGTTTGATAAAAGCGATGGCCAACTAGATAATTGAATCCAGGTCTTAGGTTTGAATCACTGGTACCTTAAACCATTCGGCAATGGCAGCACACGTGCGTGTGTGAGTAAAATCACTTAATAAACTTTGCTATCATAAGTTTTCAGTGCATCTGCCCCAAACCACGTAACGTAGCGCCTCCAAAACTGCAGGCACTCAACTTTATATACAGGGTGAGCCAAAAGTAGGTGGACAGTAAAAAAAATAGATGTAACATAGTAATAGAAAACAGGTAAAATTAGAACAAATTTTAGTAATAGAATTGTAATTATATACCACAAATAACATAGTTGTAACAAAGTTAAAATGAACAATTGGATTAATGTAACTGAGGCATAAATCTATTCCATATGCCGTCCACCCACTTTTAGCTCACCCTATATATACTTATCATCTGTCCAAATTTCAAGTTTCTAGCTTTGGTGGTTTCCGAGGTTTTGTCACCAGAGAGTAAGTTGATTAATAAATAAATAAATAAATAAACTAGATGTTCATTTTCCCGGAGGAAAATAATATGGGACTTCCGCCTGTTCCATTTTACATTATTTTCCCCTTTATACTTTGAAGGTTACCGAAAGTTCCGTAAAACTCAATTGTTTGCAATGCAAACAAACTGATTTTGTCTCATGAAAAAAATAAATGTTGATTTTAAATCACTTGTGGTTTGGGTAAAACCGATGTCCAACTAAGTATTTGAACCCAGCTCTGTTTCATCACAACAATTTCAAACCCTGGCGCCTTTAATCATTATGCCAGCCCAGCATATGAACCCAATTGACTAAAATAAATTGTTGAAATTAGTTTTTAGAAATGAGTTTTGGGAAGGTTCATTTGGGGTTTGGTGCCCCCACACTCTGTAAAAAATTGTCTCGTAAATATTTAGTGTTATCCAAAAAAACTATCACCCTAGCTCAAGCCGTTCAAAATAATTGATTTTGTGTGGTGCATTTGGGAAGGTTCCGAAGGGAGTACCCAAAACTATGTCAAACATTTTCTCTCTTAAATGCCACTTGATGCAAAAAAAAAAAAAAAACTGGTGCCTTAGCCAAGTTCAACAAATTGATTTTTGTTGGGTTCATGTGGGAATTTCCGGGGGTCTGGTACCCCCATATACGTCCGAGAAAACTGGAGTTTTAGCTTAAGCCGTTCAATACAATGATGTTTGGGAGTTTTTGAGGGGAGGGTACTCCCCAAACTATGTCCAAGTATTTGTCATTTAATTATCTACTGATATCAAAAAAACTAGCACCCTAGCTTAAACCGTAAAAAAAAAGATTTTGGTGGGATTTTTATAGAGAAGAAAACCCGATACCCTCTAATCATATCTAATGTCAAAATAAAAAATTCAAAAACGATTTTGTTTTAATCAAAACATTGTGCTGGATTCAATACGATTTTGGAATTAGAAAACCGATGGCCAACTGAATGACTGAACCCAGGTCTATTCAATCACAATGGTTTTTTATGCTGGCGCCTTTAACCACTAGAGCACAGCAGCACATGTGTATGCATGACGAAAATCAGTAATTAAAATCATGCATTAAACTTTGTTTTGTTTTTGGCACGTCTGGCACAAACCACGTGACGTAGCAACTCCAAAAATGCAGGTGCACAACTTCATACATAGATTTATCACATCTCCAAATTTCAAGTTTCTAGCTTTGATGGTTTCAAAGTTTTTGTTAAATTTAGGTTTTAAAAAGTGATTTTCTGGATGGATGTTTGGTACACCCAGACTGTGTAAAAAAGTTTGTTTCTTTCATATCTTCTGATATCCAAAAAAAAGTAGCGTTATAGTTCAAGCCGTTCAAAATAATTGAATTTTGATGTCCATTTGGGAAGGTCTCGGAGGGGCGGTACCCCCAAACTATGTCAAAATTTTTTGTCATTTAAATACCTACTGATATCAAAAAAACTGAAGCCTTAGATTAAGTCGTTCAAAAAGCTGATTTTTGTGAGGTTTATTTGGGGATTTTCGGGGGATGGCATCTTCAATGTCGAAGTATTTGTCTCTTCAGTATTTCATATCATAAAATAAAAACTAGAACTCTAGCTTAAGCCGTTCAAAAAATTGATCTTTGGAGGGTCCGTTTGGGGGGTTTCTAATGGGGTGGTACCCCCAAACTCTGTCAAAATATTTGCTTCTTAAATATCTACTGATATCAAAAACACAGCAGGTATCGTAAATTTGGGGATGCAAAAAATTTGATTTTTGGGTGCCCATTTGGGGTCCCCGATGGGTAGTTGCACCCCCAAACTATGTCGAAATATTTGCCTGTTAAGTATCTGTTGATATCATAAAAAACTGGCATCCTAGTTTGAGCCAATCAAAAAATTATACTTTGGGGGTCGATTTTGGGGGTTCCCAGGGAGGTGGTATCCACAAACGATGTCAAAACATTCGTCTCTTAGATATGAGCTGATATTAAAAAAGAACCAATGCCCTAGCTTAAACCAATTAAAAAGTTTGATTTTTGGCAGGTCAATTTGGGGGGTCTCCAGGGGGGGGGGAGTGGTACCCCTAAACTGTGCCAAATATTCGTCTCTTGAATATCTACTGATATCAAAAAACACTGGCACCTTAAATTAAGTCGTTCAAAACATTGATATTTGAGTTGTTCATTTTGGGGGCTTCTCGGGTGGTGGTACCCCCAAACCACGTCAAAATATTTTTCTCTTAAGTATGTACTGATATCAAAAAAAATTGACATCCGAAATTAAGCCATTTTAAAAATTGGCATGTGAGGTGTTCATTTGGGGGGTCCGCGGGAGGGTGATACCCCCAAACTATGTCGAGGTATTTTTGTCTTCTTATTATCTCCTGATATCAAAAAAAGTAGCACCCTAGCTTAAGTCATCAAAGAAATTGATTTTTTTCGGGGTCCATTTGGGGATTTCCGGGGGGTTGGTACAACCAAACTATGTCAAAATAGTTTTGTCTTTAAAATTCTACTGACATCAAAAAAAACTAGCGCACTAGCTTATGGTGTTACGAAAGTGATTTTTGGTTAATTTTCACAGAAAATGAAACCTGATACCCTCTGATCCTACCTAGTTTCAAACAAAACATATTAAAAGCGATTTTGTCATATTCGAAAAAAAATTAATATGCTAGATTCAATATAATCTTGGTTTGATAAAAGCAATGGCCAACTATATAATTGAACCCAGGTCTTAGGTTTCAAGTAGTGGCGCCTTTAATGGTTCGGCCACGGCACACGCACGCGTAAGTGATTACCTCCAAACTATGTCAACATATTCTTGTCGTTAAAATTTCTACTGATAGCAAAGAAAACTAGCGCGCTAGCTTGAGGTCTTAAAAAAGTGGTCTTCGGGGAGTCTTCACAAACAATGAAACGTGATACCCTCTGATCATATCTACTGTCAAACAATACATATTAGTAGCGATTTTGTAGTAATCGAAAAAATATTAATATGCTAGATTCAATATAATCTTAGTTTGACAAAAGCGATGGCCAACTACAGTAGATAATTGAATCCTGGTGTTAGGTTTCAAGCACAGGTACCTTAAACCATCGCCCATGGCAGCACGCGCACGTGTGTGCGTGACCAAAATCACTTAATAAACTTTGCTGTCACAAGTTTAGGGTGCATTTGTCCCAAAGCAATTGATGTAGCGCCTTAAAATTGCAGGCACACAACTTCATGTATAGGCTTATCATATGTCCAAAGTTCAAGTTTCTAGCTCTGGTGGTTTTGGAGTATTTGTGACCATAATGTGATTTGCTGAATAAATAAATAAATAAATAAAAAAGTGTAGGAATCGTCATAATTTATTTTTGAGAGCTGAAACTGCTTGCTCAGATGCTTCTAAATTTGAATTTTTATTCCACTCGTGCGATTAGTTTTCGAGCTAGAACTGTTTAAACTTTTAACTGGCATTTCAGTTTTTGGCTCGAAAACCCGTATCACAGAACTGATTGCCCCTAAAATTTGCACTAAGAAGGATTCATATGTGTCCCATCTAAGTTCCAAATCTGAAGTTTCTACCTTTGGTCATTTCAAAGTTATAGCGTTTTCGGTTTCTTGTTGCCGAATTCGTAATTTTTTCCGGTAAAAACATTGGAACTTCCAACGCAAAGCGTTGTGGAAGTCCCAATAATCGAATAAATAAATAAATAAATAAATAAAAGTGTCGAAATTGTCATAATTTATTTTTAGGCGCTGAAATTGCATGCCCAGACGCTTCTCAACTGGAAACTTTTATTTTCCTGGTCCGATTAGTTTTGAGCCAGAGCTGTTTGAAACTCCAATTGGCATATCAGTTTTTGGCTCGGAAACCCGTATCACAAAATTGATTGCCTCCAAAATTTGCACAAGAAATAATTCATATGTGCTCCATCTAAGTTCTAAAATTCAACTTTCTACCTTTAGTTGTTTTAAAGTAATAGCGTTTTTTACCTCTGTTGCTAAATTCGTAATTTTTTCCGCAAAAAAACATAGAATCTTCTGACGCAAAGCGCGGAAGTCCGAATTCCAACACAAAGCGTCGCGGAAGTCCCATTTAGATGTTCATTATTTCCCTGGGGAAAATAATATGGGACTTCCACCTGTTCCATTTCACGATCATTTTCCCCTTCATACTTTGAAGGTTACCGATATTTCTGTAAAACATAATCGTATGCAATGCAAACAAAGTGAATTTGACTCATGAAAAAAATAAATGTTGATTTTAAATCACTTGTGGTTTGGGTAAAACCGATGTCCGACTAAGTATTTGAACCCAGCTCTGTTTCATCACAACAATTTCAAACCCTGGCGCCTTTAATCATTATACCAGCTCAGCATATGAACCCAATTGACTAAAATCAATTGGTAAATTTAGCTTTCAAAAAGTGATTTTGGGAAGGTTCATTTGGGGGATTTGGTGCCCCCAAACCATGTAAAAAATTGTCTTTTAAATATCTAATGACATTAAAAAAAACTAGCGCCCTAGCTCAAGCCGTTCAAAATAGTTGATTTTTGGGGGTGCATTTGGGAAGGTTCCGAAAGGGTGTAACCCAAGCTATGTCAAACATTTTCTCTCTTAAATGCCTCTTGATGCAAAAAAACAAAACAAAACTGAGGCCTTAGCATAAGTTTAACAAATTGATTTTTGTGGGGTTCATGTGGGAATTTCTGAGGGTGTGGCACCCCTACACTATGTCCAAGTATTTGTATGTTAAATATCTACTGATTTCAAAAAAACTAGCATCCTTGCTTAGGTCCTTAAAAAATTGATGTTTGTGGGGTCTTCAAGCTTAAGCCGTTAAAAAATTCATTTTGGGAGGTCTATGCAGAGAATGAAACCTGAAACCCTCTGATCTAATGTCAATATCAAGAAAAATATTAAAAAATATTTTGTGCTAATCAAAAAAAAATGATCAATCACGACAATTTCAAACATTGGCGCCTTTGACCAATATGCTAGCACCGCTCATGAACCCAATTGACTAAAATCAATTGTTTAATTTAGCTTACAAAAAGTGATTTGGGGGTTCCAAGTGGTTGGTACCTCCAAACCAGGTCAAAATATTTGTCTCTTAACTATCTGTTGATATTAAAAAAAAAGAAAAAAAAAACTAATGCGCTAGCTTAAGCTGTTAAAAAAAGATTTTTGGAGAGTCTTCACAGAGAATGAAACCTGGTACCCTCTGATGAAATGTAGTAGCAAAACAAAAATATTAAAAATGATTTTGTCATAATCAAAAAAATAAATTAAACACGCAAGATTCAATTATGATCTCGGTTTGAGAAAAAGCGATGGCCAACTAGATAATTGAACCCGGGACTAGTCACTCGCATAGGTTTTATTCACTGGTGCCTTCAACCTCTAGGCCATAGCAGTACACGTGCACAATAAGGCGATAAATTTTTCAACATTCAAGGTTACTGATATTTTTGTAAAATTCACTCATATGCAATGCAAACGAAGTGATTTTGTCTGATGAAAAAATTAAATGTTGATTGTAAATCATTTTTGGTTCGGCAAAAACGGATGTCCAACTAAGTATTTGAACCCAGCTCTGTTCAATCGCGACAATTTCAAACACTTGCGTCTTTAACCATTATGCCACCACAGAACATAAACCCAGTTGACTAAAAACAATTATTAAATAATTAAAATATTTAGCTTCCAAAAAGTGATTTTTGGGAAAGTTCTAGGGGTTGGTACTCCCAAAATATACAAAAAAATATATCTTAACTATCTACTGATATCAAAAAAAACTGAAGCTTTAGATTAAGTCGTTCAAAAAGCTGATTTTTGTGGGGTTCATTTGGGGATTTTCGCGAGGTGGCACTCTCACACTATGTCCAAGTATTTGTCTCTTTAATATTTGGTAATATCAAAAAAACTAGAAATCTAGCTTAAGCTGTTCATAAAAGAGATTTCTAGTGGTCCGCTTGGGGGTTCCGGGTGGTTGGTATCCCCAAACCATGTCAAAATATTTTTCAATTAAATGTTTACTGATACCAAAGAAAAAAACTAGCACCTTAGCTTAATCGTTCAGAAAAAAGACTTTTTTGGGTCTCTTTGGGGGGTTTTCGTGGGACTGGTACCCCCAAACGATGTAATAGTATTTGTCTCCTTATTATCTCCTGATACCAAAAAAAGTAGCACCCTAGCTTAAGCTGTCAAAAAAATTGATTTTTGGGGGTCCGTTTGAGGGTTTCCGGGGGGGTTGGCGCAACCAAACTATGTCAAAATATTTTTGTCTTTTTAATTTCTACTAATAGCAAAAAAAAACAACTAACGCACTAGCTTATGGTTTCAAAAAGGTGTTTTTTTGGGCGTCTCTATAACGAGAATGAAACCTGACACCCTCTGATCATATCTAGTGTCGAACAATACATATTACAAACGATTTTGTAGTAACCGAATAAATATTAATATGCTAAATTCAATACAATCTTGGTTTGATAAAAGCGATGGCCAACTAGATAATTGAATCCAGGTCTTAGGTTTGAATCACTGGTACCTTAAACCATTCGGCAATGGCAGCACACGTGCGTGTGTGAGTAAAATCACTTAATAAACTTTGCTATCATAAGTTTTCAGTGCATCTGCCCCAAACCACGTAACGTAGCGCCTCCAAAACTGCAGGTGCACATCTTCATATATAAACTTATAATCTGTCCAAAGTCCAAGTTTCTAGCTCTGGTGGCTTTGGAGGTTTTGCTACCATAATTAAATTTGTTTAAATAAAGAAAGAAAGAAAGAAAGTAAAAAAATGTCGGAATCGTCATAATTTATTTTTAGGTGCAGAAACTGCATGCCTAGACACTTCTAAATTGGAAACTTTTGTTCTCCTCGCCCGATTAGTTTTCGAGCTAGAGCTGTTTCAACCTCCAGTTGGTATATCAGATTTTGGCTCGGAAATCTGTATCACGTGACTATTTGCCTCCAAAATTTGCATGAAGGAATAATTCATATGTGTCCCATCTAAGTTCTAAAATTTAACTTTCTACCTTTAGCCGTTTTAAAGTTGTAGCATTTTTTACCTCTGTTGCCGAATTCGTAATTTTTTCCGGAAAAAACATAGAGACTTCCAACGCAAAGCGTCGCAGAAGTCCCAATCAACATTGATGTCAACAATTAATTTCATTTTAACTCGAGCTGTTAGTTTTTTTGCAAGCACTCGTGATGCTTTTCCAAAAAATTGCATTTCTATGGTAAAAAGAAAATCAGGTTTACATTTATACGGAGGGTTGGTTTGTCGTTTTTCAAATTTTTTTGTGGTGTTATTTATATACCAATCAGGACATCTGTTGTTGCAAAAAATATGGCGTAAACGGTTCAATTCCTGCACATACAATTTGTTACTATGCAAATATGCTTGAGTACCGAATTGTGTGCGCTGGAATTAAAGCTTTCACGCCATACTTTTCGAGAAGAATGCTGGAGAAATTATGCGAAAAAATATGCTCGAGAAAATATGCTGAAGAAAATATGCTGGAGTATCGAATTGTATGTACAGGAATGAAAGCATTTACGCCATATTTTTCGCAACTATGGATGACTTATTGGTACACAAATAACCCCACAAAAAAATTTAAAACGACAAAATAATTCTCTGGATAAATATGAAGCCGATTTTCTTTTCACTATTAGAAAACCATGTTTTGGAAAAGCATCACTAGTGTTAGCAAAAAGAATAACAGCTTCAATTAATTAAAACAAAATTAAATGTTGATGTCAATCTTTATTAAGACTTTTGCAACGCTTTGCGTCGGAAGTCCTTATGTTTTTTTTCGGCAAAATTTACGAACTCGGCAACAAAAATTAAAAACGCTATAACTTCGAAACGGCTAAAGATAGAAACTTGAACCTTGAATCTTAGCTGGGGCACATATGAATCATTTTTAGTGCAAATTTTTGGGGCAATCGGTCACGTGATACGAGTTTCCTAGAAAAAAACTGAAATGCTAATTATAGGTTTAAACAGCTCTAGCTCGAAAAGTAATGGCCCTAGGAGAATAAAACTTTCGCATTTAGAAGCGTCTGGGCATGCTCTTTCAGCTCTCAAAAATAATTTATGACGATTCCTACACTTTTTTATTTGTTTATTTAGTTATTTATTTATTTATTTATTTATTTATTTATTCAGCAAATCACATTATGGTCACAAATACTCCAAAACCACCAAAGCTAGAAACTTGAAATTTGAACAGATGCTAAGTTTATATATGAACTTGCGTCCCTCCAATTTCGGAGGCGCTACGTCACGTGGTTTGGGGCAGATGCACTATAAACTTGTGACAGCGAAGTTTAGTAAGTGATTTTAGTCACGTACTCAAGCGTGCTGCCCTGGCCGAATGGTTAAAGGCGCCACTGCTTGAACCCTAAGACTTGGGTTCATTTATTTACTAGGCTATCGCTTTTATCAAACCAAGATTATATTGATCCTAGCATATTAATATTTATTCGATTACGACAAAATCTCTTTCGATATTTTCCGTTTGACACTACGTATGAACAGAGGGTATCAGGTTTCATTCTCTGTGAAGACGCCCCAAAAAGCACTTTCTTAACACCATAAGCAAGCGCGCTACTTTTTTTGGTTGTCAGACGAACTTTTTAGAACAAAACTATTTTGACATAGTTTGGGGGTACCAACAACCCAAAACCTCCAAATGGACCCAAACAAATATCAGTTTTTTTGATGACTTAAGCTAGGGTGCTACATCTTTGATATCAGGAGACAATAAAGAGACAAATTTCTTGACATAGTGTGGGGGTACCACCCTCCCGGGGACTGCCCAAAGTGGCCACCCCAAACATCACTTTTTTGAACGACTTAACATAGGGTGCCAGTGATTTTTGGTATCAGTAGATATTTAGGAGAAAAATATTTTGACGGGGTTTGGGGGTACTGCCCCCCTCCAAGAACCAAATGAAACCCCCAAAAATCAACTTTTTGAATGACCTAATATACGGTGCCAGTGTTTTTTCATATCAGTAGATTATTAAGAGGAAAATTTTTTGACGAGGTTTGGAGATACCGTCCCCCTCAGGGATCAAAATGGACCCCCCAAAAATCAATTTTTTTAATGACTTAATTTAAAGTGCCAGTGTTTTTTGATATAAGTAGACATTTAAGAGACACAAATACTTTGACGTGGTTTAGAGGTACCGGCCCCCCCTCCCCCTTGGGGACCCCCAAAAATCAGTTTTCAATTGGCTCGGGCTAAGACACTAGTTTTTTTTTTATATCAGCACATATCTTAGAAACGAATATTTTAGCATCGTTTGGAGGTATTACCCCCCAAGGACTACCCCAAAATAGACCCCAAAAAATTAATTCATTGATTGGCTCAAACTAACGTGCCAGTTTTTTTTGATATCAACCCATACTTAACAGACAAACATTTTGACATCGTTTTTTTTTTTTGGCACATTAAATTAGGACCTAATTTAAGGTGCCAGTGCATTTTCATATTGGTCAATATTTAGAGGCAAATAGTTTGACAGAGTTTGGGGGTACCACCCTGCTGAGGCCGCTTTCCAAATGGACTCCCCAAAAACCAATTTTTTGAATGGCTCAAGCAAAGATGCCAGTGTTTTTTGCTGTCAGTAGATATTTCAGATACAAATATTTTGACGTGGTTTGGGGGTATGGCCCCCTCAAGGAGCCCCTGTCCAAAACCAATCATTTGAACGACCTAAGTTACGGTGCCAGTGTTTTTTGATATAAGCAGTAGATATTTTGGAGATGAATATTTTGACATAGTTTGGGGGTGCCACCTCCACGGGAACCCCCCCAAAACAGACCCCAAAAATCAATTTTTTGATTGGCTCAAACTAGGGTATTAGTTTTTTTTAAATATCAGCACATATCGAAGAAACGAATGTTTTGACATCATTTGGGTATACCTCCCCGGTGAGACCTCCCCAAACCGGACCCTCCAAATATTAATTTTTTGAATGGCTCAAAATAGGGTGCCAGTTTTATTTTTTGATATCAACAGATACCTAACAGACAAATATTTCGCCATAGTTTGCGGGTGCCACTTCCCCTCAAAACCCCCCCAAAATGGATCCCCCCAAAATCAAATTTTTGCACTACCAAGTTAACGATGCATATGTTTTTGACAACAGAAGATATTTCAGGGGCAAACATTTTGACAGAGTTTGAGCATACCCCCCCGAGGACCCCCCAAATGGACCCCCTAAACATCAATTGTTTCAACGGCTTAAGCTAGAGTTCTACTGTAGTTTTTATTTTAGATTATGAAATACTGAAGAGACAAATACTTCGACATACTTTAAAAGGCAAATATTTCGACATAGTTTGGGGGTGCAACTACCCATCGGGGACCCCAAATGGGCACCCAAAAATCAAATTTTTTGCATCCCCAAATTTACGATACCTGCTGTGTTTTTGATATCAGTAGATATTTAAGAAGCAAATATTTTGACAGAGTTTGGGGGTACCACCCCATTAGAAACCCCCCAAACGGACCCTCCAAAGATCAATTTTTTGAACGGCTTAAGCTAGAGTTCTAGTTTTTATTTTATGATATGAAATACTGAAGAGACAAATACTTCGACATTGAAGATGCCATCCCCCGAAAATCCCCAAATAAACCTCACAAAAATCAGCTTTTTGAACGACTTAATCTAAGGCTTCAGTTTTTTTGATATCAGTAGGTATTTAAATGACAAAAATTTTGACATAGTTTGGGGGTACCGCCCCTCCGAGACCTTCCCAAATGGACATCAAAATTCAATTATTTTGAACGGCTTGAACTAAAGCACTTCATTTTTTGGATATCAGAAGATATTTAAAAGACAAACTTTTTTACACAGTCTGGGTGTACCAAACATCCATCCAGAAAATCACTTTTTAAAACCTAAATTTAACAAAAACTTTGAAACCATCAAAGCTAGAAACTTGAAATTTGGAGATGTGATAAATCTATATATGAAGTTGTGTGCTAGCATTTTTGGAGTTGCTACGTCACGTGGTTTGTGCCAGACGTGCCAAAAACAAAACAAAGTTTAATGCATGATTTTAATTACTGATTTTCGTCATGCATACACATGTGCTACTGTGAGCTAGTGATTAAAGGCGCCAGTATAAGAAACCATTGTGATTGAATAGACCTGGGTTCAATCATTCGGTTGGCCATCGGTTTTCTAATTCCAAAATCATATTGAATCCAGCACATTGTTTTGATTAGAACAAAATCGTTTTTGAATTTTTTATTTTGACATTAGATATGATCAGAGGGTATCGGGTTTTCTTCTCTACAAAAATCCCACCAAAATCAATTTCTTGGAACGGCTTAAATGGGCCTTGAAGCCTAAGTTTTATTGATTTTTTGCATTTGAAACAAAATTTGTTTTTTTAAATAATTTTTTAGCTCAACTTCAGAATTCTACGATTACTGCAACAAAAGATTATTGCATTTATATTTTCCCTTATTTCGTAGAATTTCTTTCATTTTTAAAAAAGTTTGTCTACGTTTGGTGTCGCTGTTACTGTTACTAGGGCTACTACACGCTAGCTGACATTAATCATTACTTACGGTATGTAAGCCTAGCTTATTGAGAAATTATAAAAAACAGTAAGGTCTAGTCTAACTTACAACAATTTATACAGGTTGGTTTACCCTAATAATTTACATAGAACAACTAGGCCAAAAATAGGCCTACTTTTCATTTTTTCTTCTCAGTGCACTAAATCAAATATGCTTGTGCTAAAAGACGCAAATTTAAACTACTAAGATGAATTCCACTTTTAAAAACTCATCTAAGTACCGAAGCCACAGCAGAAAACCTGCCAAAGGCACATCGTCACTCCCAGACCTATAATTTGGCAAAGTTGGTTTTGAAATCGCTTATGCTAATTAGATGTAGTGTTGCTTCTTCAAAATTTTTTCCCTTATTTCAAAATCTTTTCCCTTAAAGCTATTTAACCTCAAACAATGAAAAAACGAAACAAAAACTTTGTTAATCAATTATTTTTTATAAATTTGGTGTTAAAATTCAAAAATTAGACTTCAATGCCTCTTTAAGTCAGGTTGCTAGTTTTTTTGATATCAGTAGATATTTAACTGACGAATACTTAAGGGGTGCCCTCCTCCCAAAAACGCCCAAACGTCATTGCGTTGAACGGCAAAAGCTAAAACTCTTATTTTTTGGACATTAATGGGGGTTCCAGACTCCCGGAAATCCCCACGTGAAACCCATAAAAAACAATTTGTTGAACTTAAGCTAAGGCACCAGTATTTTTACATCAAAAGATGTTTAAGAGACAAAATGTTTGACATAGTTTTGAGTATTCCCCTCCGGAACTTTCCGAAATGGACCACACAAAATCAAATTTTTTAAATGGCTTGAGCTAGGGCGCTAGTTTTTTTGGATATCAGTAGATATTTATGAAACAATTTTTTACATGGTTTGGGGGCACCAACCCCCAAATGTACCTCCCCAAAAATCAGTTTTTGAAAGCTAATTTTAACAATTGATTTTAGTCTGTTGGGTTCATATTCGGAGCTGGCATAATGATTAAAAGCGCCATGGTTTGAAATTGTCGTGAATGAACTGAGCTGGGTTCAAAGGCGGTGAATCATCCAACCAATTTCGATGGTTTACAATAGCAAAAATTGAACCATAATTTTTAATATTTTTTGTGTTAATTTTGGGGCTGCAGTTGCAAAAGATATTCAGCAAATACAAAAAGATATCCCCCGAAAAAAGTTTTGGGAAACTCTGAGTTTTGTTCTTCCCGCCAAAACCACAGTTTTCTAAACTATTAGGCCTACTGTGGTTTTGGCGGGAAGAACAAAACTCAGAGTTTCCCAAAACTTTTTTCGGGGGATATCTTTTTGTATTTGTTAAATATCTTTGCAACTGCAGCCCCAAAATCATAACAAAAAATATTAAAAATTATAGTTCAATTTTTGCTATTGTAAACCATCAGAATTGGCTGGATGATTCACCTCCTGCAAATACTTACTTAGTCGGACATCGGTTTTACCCAAACCATAAATGATTTAAAATTAACATTTATTTTTTCCATGAGACAAACTCAGTTTGATTGCATTGCATATGATTGAGTTTTACAGAAATATCGGCAACCTTCAAAGTATGAAGGGGAGAATGATGGTGAAATGGAACTGGCAGAAGTCCCGTATTTATTTATTCATTTATTTATTCATTTATTAAGCAAATCACATTATGGTCACAAATACTCCAAAACCACCAAAGCTAGAAACTTGAAATTTGAACAGATGCTAAGTCTATACATGAACTTGCGTCCCTCCAATTTCGGAGGCGCTACGTCACGTGGTTTGGGACAGATGCACCCTAAACTTGTAACAGCGAAGTTTATTAAGTGATCTTAGCCACGTACCCGCGCTTGCTGTCGTGGCCGAATGGTTAAAGGCGCCACTGCTTGAACCCTAAGACTTGGGTTCATTTATTTACTAGGCTATCGCTTTTATCAAACCAAGATTATATTGAATCTAGCATATTAATTTTTTTTGATTACAACAAAATTGTTCATAATATTTTTTGTTTGACAGTAGATATGATCAGAGGGTATCAGGTTTCATTCTCGGTAGAGACGCCCAAAAAACACCTTTTTGGAACCATAAGCTAGCGCGCTAGTTGTTTTTTTTTGCTATCACTAGAAATTTTAACGACAAGAATATTTTGACGTACTTTGGGGTAATCACCTACGTGTGCATGCTGCCGTGGCCGAATGGTTAAAGGCGCCAGTGCTTAAACCTAAAACCTGGGTTCAATTATCTAGTTGGCCATTGCTTTTATCAAACCAAGATTATATTGAATCTAGCAAATTAATTTTTTATCACTTACGAAAAAATCGTTTATAACATTTTTTGTTTCACGCTAGATATGATCAGAGGGTATCAGGTTTCATTCTCTGTGAAGACGCCTCAAAAATCAGCTTTTTAAAGCCTCAAGCAAGTGCGCTAGTTTTCTTTGCCATCACTAGAAATTTTAAAGACAAGAATTTTTTATTTGATATCAAGAGACCATGAAGAGACAAATACTTTGACATAGTGTGGGGGTACTTCCAGTACTTAAAGCGTAAAATTTTGCATGGAGGACGTTTTTGCAACCTTGACTGAACCTCAGTGAAGATTACACAATTTCGTCGACGAAATTGAGTGAAAACCAAAAAAGTCTTTGCCGAGTAAAAACGTCTAAAAACTTCGCCATCTAAAAACTGATGTGTTTTTTTGCCTGAAATTAGGTGAAGACCAAAAATAAAAATTACAAAGGTCTTCCCCGAAACCTGAAGTGTTTTTTCTTCTGAATCACTATTCCCACGGAATTTGGAGCTATATTTGACTGGACTTTGTAGGTCTTTTTGCTCTCATCAACCAGCACTGAAATCTCGATGGGGGGACGCTCAAGTTCGATAGGGGGATGCGTCTCCCCTGTCCTCTCTACAATTTAAGTACTGGGTACCACCCTCCGGGGACCCCCCAAACGGCCACCCCAAACATCAATTTTTTGAACGGCTTAACATAGGCTGTCAGTGTTTTTTGATATCAGTCGATATTTAAGAGAAAAATATTTTGATGTAGTTTGGGGGTACCACCTCTCCTCGGGGACCAAAATGGCCACCCCAAAACTCTATTTTTTGAACGACTTCAATTAAGATGCCAGTGTTTTTTGATATCAGTAGATATTTAGGAGAAAAATATTTTGACGGGGTTTGGGGGTACCACTCCCCCTCGGGGACTAAATTGGACACCCCAAAAATCAACTTTTTGAATGACCTAATTTAAGGTGCCAGTGTTTTTTTATATCAGTAGATACTGTAGAGGAAATGTGGTTTGGGGGTACCATTTCCCTCAGGGACCAAAATGGACCCCCCAAAAATCAATTTTTTGAATGACTTAATTTAAGGTGCCAGTGTTTTTTGATATAAGTAGACACTTAAGAGACACAAATATTTTGACGTGGTTTATAGGTACCGCCCCCTCCCTTGGGTACCCCCAAAAATCAATTTTCAATTGGCTCGAGCTAGGACACTAGTTTTTTTTAAATTAGCACATATTTAAGAGACAAATATTTTGACATCGTTTGGAGGTATCCCCCCCGCAAGAACCCCCCAAAATGAACCCCCCAAAAAATTAATTTTTTGTTTGGCTCAAACTAACGTGCCAGTTTTTTTTTGATATCAACCCATACTTAACAGACAAACATTTTGACATAGTTTGCGGGTGCCGCCCCCCCTTGGGGAACCCCCAATACACTCCCCAAAAACCAGTTTTTTGAATGACCTAACTTATGGTGCCAGTGTATTTTCATGTCGATAGATATTTAGAGGCAAATAGTTTGACAGAGTTTGGGGGTACCACCTCGCTGAGGCCCCTTTCCAAATGGACTCCCCAAAAACCAATTTTTTGAATGGCTCAAGCTAGGATGCCAGTGTTTTTTGCTGTCAGTAGATATTTCAGATACAAATATTTTGACGTGGTTTGGGGGTATGGCCCCCTCGGGGATTCCCCCCAAAACCAATCATTTGAACGACCTAAGTTACGATGCCAGTGTTTTTTGATATAAGCAGTAGATATTTTGGAGACAAATATTTTGACATAGCTTGGAGGTGCCACCCTCCGGGAACCCCCCAAAGTGGATCCCCCAAAAATCAAATTTTTGAACCACCAAATTTACGATGCTTGTGTTTTTGATATCTGTGGATATTTCTGGGGCAAACATTTTGACAGAGTTTGGGGGTACCACCCCTCGAGGACCCCCCAAACGGACCCCCTAAACATCAATTGTTTCAACGACTTAAGCTAGAGTTCTAGTTTTTATTTTATATTATGAAATACTGAAGAGACAAATACTTCGACATACTTTAAAAGTGCCACCCCCCGAAAATCCCCAAATGAACCTCACAAAAATCAGCTTTTGAACAACTTAATCTAAGGCTTCAGTCTTCTTGATATCAGTAGGTATTTAAATGACAAAAAATTTTGACATAGTTTGGGGGTACCACCCCTCCGAGACCTTCCCAAATGGACATCAAAATTCAATTATTTTGAACGGCTTGAACTATAACGCTACTTTTTTTTGGATATCAGAAGATATGAAAGAAACAAACTTTTTTACACAGTCTGGGTGTACCAAACATCCATCCAGAAAATCACTTTTTAAAACCTAAATTTAACAAAAACTTTGAAACCATCAAAGCTAGAAACTTGAAATTTGGAGATGTGATAAATCTATATATGAAGTTGTGCACCTGCATTTTTGGAGTTGCATCGTCATGTGGTGTCCGGCAGATGCACCAAAAACAATAACAAAGTTTAATGCATGATTTTAATTACTGATTTTCGTCATGCATACACATTAGAGTAGATCGATTTTTTACTTTTCTTCGAATTTTGAATGACGTAATCTTGCAGTAGTTGCATTTTGGTGTAAAATGAACTCCTGCAAACTTTGAGAGCTCTGCATTAAAAAATGGCTTGCAGATTTTAGTTTAATTTTTTTTTTTTACAAACGTGATTTTTTTGCAAAAGCGCTAGATGGCGATTTTGAGCACAGCTATTGGAATACCATTTTACCTATTTAAAATAAACTGTAAGACTAGAAATATTAGTATCACACTAAATAGCTACCTAGCGCACTTTCTTTTACTTGCAATGACGTCATAAAAAGCCTGCTTAACGGCATATAGCAAAGCGTAAACTTGCTTAAGACGTTGAACAAACACTTAACAGCTTTTTAATAACAACGAATTGCAAACTTACAAGAAAGTTATCGGTTCAGTTCAGTTACAGAATTGAATTGTATGTTTGGGAGATGGAGCTTTTGAATGCAAACATAGGACACATTTTTCGGCTAGTGATTTTGGCCATAATAGATTTGTGGCGTTTATCAAATCCATAAATGCTAAGTTAAAGTAGTCCAAAGTTTTCTCATATATCTTGCTATCAACACCGACACAGATTGCCTGAGTTTTCCCTTCTAGTTGTCGTACTTCACTTATTACTTTTACTTTAGATTTTGCTCTGTCTATTTTTGACTTGTCTATTTAAATCTCGTTTATATCAACATGAGGTTGAAACAAATGGTTGATGCCAAATAACAAAGCATTTCCGAGAGCTGCACCAAGAGAAGAAGACTGGTCACCTCGAATTACTCCATTGCAAATCTGTTTAGTTTTATAATGTTGTAAGGGTTCGAAGCTGCTGATGTGGTTGGTAGCCATTTATCTCTCCTAAAACAAATAAGTTATTAAGCATAATTATAATTAAGTTAATGTAAGGTTAACATTAATTAGTGCATGGCTAGTTACAGTACTAACCATAATAATTAGTGCACAATTATACAGTACAAGCAATAACAATAAGCATAATCTGATAATTAGGTTTATTGTTGATTTTAATTCGACACCAGATATGGAGCAGAAATAAATGCAGCGGTTATGACATTTAACTATAACATTCTTACGTCTATACGGTGTTTCGAATATAATTGATTGTCCGGCAATAAAAAGTCATCCCTTCAAACAGAGTTTAAATTCACAAATTTTTAATGCGATTGCATTATTGTTGTATCACTAGTTGTTATCGCTACATACTGCTTATTAAAACTTACTTCTGAATGTACTGAAGCACTGTCAGTGTCTGTGGAAGACTGGATTGAGGTGCAAGGAAAAGAGGAAGAATCAACAGTTGACCGCAGAAAACTTGCCGATGAACGTAAAGCTCGTTTTACAGTAACTCGGTCCGCAGATGCCATTTGAAGCAAGCCTTTGGGGCCTTTCTTCAAACGATGATCTCTCAAGTATGCCCTATTTTCTATCGGAACTTTAACAGCTGGGGAGCAAGAGCAAAAGATGTGCTCTTGTTGGCAGTTATCAACATCACAGTTGATTCTTCTGTCATCACACGGTAACACTTCCAAAGAACAGGAGCACCCAGCAATATCAAAAAGGCTGTCTAATTTGTTAGCAAGATTTCGTTTTGCAGCAGCTTTATTGTGTTTTCGATTGATATTTTTACCAACTGCAGCAAGTCTCTTATCTTTTTTTCGGTTGACAATGTGAATATTAAAGGTAATCGCGGGTTCACTGACAGCCAAATACCCATCAAATCTTCTTTTATGTGCTGGCAAGATTGAGAAATAGAGCTTTGAGGATCGGTATTTTTTAAATGGTAATAGAAACGGATTAACTGCCAATAGGTGCTTGGCTCCGTCTAGGATAACTCGCTGGGTCCTCCACCATATTTCGCGTCATTTTTTGTCTCGTAAGCGGTCGTGTTTTTGCTTTCGGCATAGATATTTCTTCCTTTTGCTTTTATTGCAAAAACTAACTTCGATTAAGCTTAGATCACAGGAGATTTTGTAGACTCTTATCAGCCCGAAACGATAAAACTTTGTACAAGAGAAATGATTAATTGATTACGTAAGCAAGATTAATTGATTGCAACCAAATTCTGTTTTATTATTTTATTAGCGGCTACAAGGACTACAAACTGCTTAGAAGTGGAATTTAGTCGTTGGTGATAGTCGTAAAATGGAGCATATGAAAGCGGAAAATATTTAATTTCCCAAATAAACTACTAAACTTTCGAGAGTTTTGGATATGTTTTTACATACATCATAATATTGTAAACAGTTGCTGTGACTTAGCTATTATGCCATTTATTGCACACATTTGTAATTTTGTACCATTTGTACTTAAGGCTCGTTAATTTTAAGTTCAAGCAAAATGATAAAAACTTTTTTCAAGTTTATTTTTGCAAAATATCATGTATTTTGTAAATGGATTATGGTGCGCCATCTAGCGGAATGTAATAAAAAGCAAATTTGGGCAAAAAAATTAAAAACCATTTCCGCAAGCCGTTTCTTGACCTGGAGTGCTCAAATTTTGCAGAAAGTGTCTCTAGGCTAATATGCAACTACTGCAAAATAACGTTTTTTTATAGCAAAAATCGACCTACTCTAATACACATGTGCTACTGTGGCCTAGTGGTTAAAGGCGCCAGTATAAGAAACCATTGTGATTGAATAGACCTGGGTTCAATCATTCGATTGGCCATCAGTT
This sequence comes from Trididemnum nubilum, assembly GCA_963965965.1. Taxonomy (NCBI): domain Eukaryota; kingdom Metazoa; phylum Chordata; class Ascidiacea; order Aplousobranchia; family Didemnidae; genus Trididemnum; species Trididemnum nubilum. The sequence goes on along the minus strand of OZ014472.1, from coordinate 40,288,628 downwards.
TTCTAATTCCAAAATCATATTGAATCCAGCACATTGTTTTGATTAGAACAAAATCGTTTTTGAATTTTTTATTTTGACATTAGAAAAGATCAGAGGGTATCGGGTTTTCTTCTCTATAAAAATCTCCCAAAAATTAATGTTTTGGAACGACTTAAGCTAGAGTGCTAGTTTTTTTTTTATATCAGTAGATATTTAACTGACGAATACTTGGACATAGTTTGGGGGTACCCTCCCCTCAAAAACTACAAACTTCATTGTATTGAATGGCAAAAGCTAAAACTGTAGTTTTCTTGGACGTAACATGTGGGTACCAGACCCCTGGAAATTCCCACGTGAACCCCACAAAAATTAATTTGTTGCACGTAGCTAAGGCACCAGTATTTTTTACATCAAAAGATGTTTAAGAGACAAAATGTTTGACATAGTTTTGAGTATTCCCCTCCGGAACTTTCCGAAATGGACCACACAAAATCAAATTTTTTAAATGGCTTGAGCTAGGGCGCTAGTTTTTTTGGATATCAGTAGATATTTATGAAACAATTTTTTACATGGTTTGGGGGCACCAACCCCCAAATGTACCTCCCCAAAAATCAGTTTTTGAAAGCTAATTTTAACAATTGATTTTAGTCTGTTGGGTTCATATTCGGAGCTGGCATAATGATTAAAAGCGCCATGGTTTGAAATTGTCGTGAATGAACTGAGCTGGGTTTAAATAGTTAGTCGGACATCGGTTTTACCCAAACCATGAATGATTTAAAATCAAAATTTATTTTTTTCATGAGACAAAATCAGTTTGTTTGCATTGCATACGATAAAGTTTTACAGAAACATCGGTAATCTTCAAAGTATGAAGGGGAGAATGATCGTGAAATGGAACTGGCGGAAGTCCCGTATTATTTTCCCCCGGAAAATGAACATCTAGTTATACACGTTTTAAAACTGAGTGTATTTTCAACTTGAGTGTTCTACTCCGTTTCCTTTATTGTCAAATGTCGCGAGCAATCTTTCTTGTTCGCGTGATGCAAATATTTCACACATCGGTGCGACTATGCGACATCTTGGCGTTAGGATTTAGGAACATCTGCACCACAAAATCCAAAATCAGCAATTCGTGATCACTTTGAAATATGCCAAAACTGCCAACTAAACAATACAGATTCGAATGGTTTTAAAGTTTTACGTATTTGCAATTCAGATAATGCTACAAAGATACAAGAAGCTTTACTCATAAAAAAACACAACCCACAACTCAATAGACAGCTCTACGCTAATGGTTTATCTTTTTTACTAAATCTTTATTAGGTTAGCATTAGGGTTTTCAGACAATTAATTGGAGCAATTAATTGTAACAATTAATTGCTTCAAAAGTTGCTCTTACCAGTTACAGTTAATTGCTAAAATTGGGCAATTAATTGCACTTTTACGTTTTGGAATCATGGCGTGTTTACACCAAGTGCGATGCAAAGCAAAATGTTATATTTGTGTTTTTTATTATACCTTTTACACTTACTTTGCACGCGAAGCAGAATACTACCATGCGAATATTTTGTTTGCAAAACGAATATAGCCTACACATGACTCACAGTTGAGCAATTGTTGAGTCATATTCAAAGTGACTTAACAACACCAATGGCAATTAACTCAATAGTGAATGCTGGAATTTTGCACGATTCAATCAACGAAAAGGACGTGTTTTGCACACTCCTTGCTCGGAAGAATTTAAAGTTTTCATCAAAACTGGAGAAAAGTCGGAAAACTTAAAGAAACTTGAAACAGCCTTAAATACCATCCAAGTTAGTTCAATTGAAAGTTAACGTGCATTTTCTGCTGCTGATTTATTTTTAATGAAATTGCGATGCAGAATGGCTGATGCCACTCTTGATCGACGATGTTTTTTAAAAGCATACTTTCAAATCAAAAAGAAGCTTGATGGGAAATGAACTATTTCATTGAAAATTTTTGACTTTGCGAAAGGCAAACATTTTTCAATGAAAAACGTTGTAATAAGAACGCGAGCCTCATTTTCGGCTCAAAAATTATTTTCAAAAACAAAAATGAGGCCGAAAATCTCAAATTTTACGAACAACCAGTGTTAACTGGAAACTAATAACAGCGTTGACTACTTTAATTGTTATTTGTACATTGTTTCGTATTATACACCTTTCTTTTTTCTTTTATGTTGTCTTTTTTCCAAAGTGGAACTTCACCTTGTGTCTGAGCTCTTGTAGGCACAGTCATAAAGGCACACTCAGGTTTTTGCTGCAGCATTTGGTCACCAATTTAATAATTTTTCAATTAGCAAGTTAATAGTAAGTTAAAGTAATTATTTAAAAAGGATCTCCAGTTTGTTTCCGACTAACCACCCCACAAAAAATAGCTCACTACTATTTTATAAACCTTTAAAAAATACACATTGAAATTTCATTTAAAAAGCGCTTCACAATTGCAGCTTAGCCTACTAGTAGTTAGTCGCTTACAGCAAATTGGTGCAGTGTAACTAAACTATGTGACATACCCAAACGTGGCATCTCATTTCAATATAAGAGTTTTTGTGAAAAATGACGTCATAGTTTACCAATTAACTGTTTGCTATAAAATGGCAATTAATTGTGTTTGTCCAAAATAAGCAATTAACTGTTTGTTTACGTTAGCAATTAAATTGAAAACCCTAGTTAGCATGTAATAATACGTTTTTGCGTGTGTTTTTTTTTTTTCTGAACGTATATGAGATATTGTCTTCATGTCATTGCGTAATTTGTACAATTGTTACGTTAAGATTGGGTACTTGTTGCGTTGAGGTAAACTCAATTGCTGTTTTGAAAGTTGCTCATTTGCTAGTTAGTCTTTAAACTGTTATCATGTAATTATTTGCTATGAAGAGGACCAGAAGAAAGGTCGAAAACGTTTAGGGTTTAATAAAAAATGATATCTATTTTAAAATTTTGTCTGTTGCTGCAATATGGCTGATAAAATCAAGCTCTTTGCCAATGATTTACTTTCAAATCTACTTTTCTTGGGATTGGATATCCTACCTAATTAGTAAAGTTATTTCGGTTGCAAAACTAATTCATGCAGAAGCTTTGCTTTCAGGTGCTTTAAAGTCAGTTATCTCCTAGTTTTAGAAATGAATTTTCTCAGAAACAATTAGCCATAGAAAGCTAAAATTTGATGAAGATAGTTTAACTAAGAATAAAAGAGCCAAAGCTGTCGTAAACATTTTATTTAAAAAGAGACGTTTCGACTAATTACTTAAGTCATTGTCAATCTCATTCAAATAGAATTGAAATAAAATCTTATTCAAATAAAATCTTATTCAAATAGAATTCTATTTGAATAAGATTGACAATGACTTAAGTAATTAGTCGAAACGTCTCTTTTTAAACAAAATGTTTACGACAGCTTTGGCTCTTTTATTCTTAGTAAAACTGTTTCTCAAGACCAATTTTTATGCTCCAAAGTTGATGAAGATACGTTTTGTATTATTGTTATTATTTTTTTGCGCATAATTCTAGCCGGATGCTTCACCCTCTTCAAAGTATCTCTAGTTAAATTTAAATTCTAATATTAGTTTAAAAATAGGCCGTTTGAAAATGCGCAATAGATTAACCAGTGAAGTCAGAAACCACATCTATAATCGTCCTTTTAACTATTTTCTTTATTTCTTATAACGCGGTACATTCGTGACCCCGGCATGATAGTGAACTTATGTACTATACAGCTTACGACACAAAGATTTTGACCTAGCCAAACAACAGCATTTACGATATTGCGCTGTCATGATGTCAAATGTTTAGGTTTGGGAAATAAGGTGCACAAGATTCAAACTTCATCACAAGGACAATCAAAGGGATTTCATAAAAAATCAACTCCAAAATGTTCTTCGTACTGTGCAAATCTTGTCAATGACATTTTCGATTACTTCAATTCACCGACAATTAAGTTTTTTGTTCACACGGCAAGTACAATTAGCACACGTTCCGTCATTCACTTAATCACTGTAACCAACTGCCAAAAATATCATACTTATTTCAGACTTGCGATTATAAGGCGTTTGATCTTCTCCCGATAAAACCAACTATCACTTTACTCCTAAGAATTGTTGCTTTACCGAGTATTAAACATTGTGTGGCAACGACGTAGTGCATTTTTTACTTGCTTTATTTATTAAAGTTACTTCTAAATTTACTGAGCAATTTTTCATTTGTACTAAATAAATCAGGTTTGTGTGCTCTAAACATTTTATACTGATGATGAGAGGTTGCGGACTCGACGACCGTGCCTTTCCTTGGAAAGGGACCCTGAACTATTTCCAGCCAATGGCTTATGGTCCTTTCACAACCTCTCATCAGAAAGATTGTTCTGTAATTTTTGTTACTTCATTTTACTGCATGTCCTAGTATATTGTTTATTTTGCAGAGTATTTTTCTAAGCAAAACCAAATACCGATTGATTGATTTAGTCTGCTTTAAATGATTCATCTAGGTTGATTTAGTCATTTTTTAAGACAACTGACTCTCCATTAGGGTGTATCGTTTTTGACTTTTTTTTCAAAATCTAGATGGCTAGTGATAAAAAGTGGCACATGCATGAAAAAACGACGTGTGCAAAATTTTAGCGAAATTGGGGCTGCTTTTGAGATTCCGCCGGGGGGGTAAAAATTCAAATTTTGGCAGAAAAGGGGCAATTTTCAAAGTTAGTGTATGTAATGAAAACAAAAATATTTTTTACCTGGCTAGAAGCAAAATTGCTGTACTAGGTCAGCAAAACATCATTCTAAAACTTATTTTGTATTGGTATGAAGATTTCAGGTCCCGCTTTGGCAGTAGATAAACCCTAAATTTGCTAAAATTTGGGAAATTAAAGGTGAATTTACACAGTATCCGTTTTTCGTACATTTTCGTCCGTTTTTTTACGTTTTTGCTTCTCCTTGAAAAAGTATGCGCTTTTTCATCCGCAATTTTATAAGTCCATATCTGCACTAAGTAGACTGTTAAATACAGATAAAAATTTTGTGTATGAATGATAAGAGCGATATTTCGAAATAGAGCTGTACCCCTTTAAAAAAAATTTTTTTCGGAAAACTTTTGTTCAGTATGTGACTGTCTGGTTAGTGCGGATATGGACACACAAAAATGCGGACGAAAAAGCGCATTCTTTGTCAAGGAGAAGCAAAAACGTAAAAAAACGAACGAAAACGAACGAAAAACGGATACTGTGTAAATTTACCTTTAGTGTAAAATTGCCTTTTCAGTAGAACATGTTTTCTTATTTTAATAAATGATAAACATGTTTGCCTATGGCTGATCTTATTATAAATAGTTTATTAAATATTTTTTTTCAGTTTTATGCTTATTCAGCCTGGGGGTAAAATTTAACTTTCTTAGAACCTGAAACAAATTTAAGTGTAGCAGCAAAATATCACAAAGAATTTAATTTGGCAAGGGAGAAGAAAAAAGTGGTATACAGAATGTCATAGAATCACAATGTTATTCTTGTTCAATGCGTTTTTGCAATCATCATAGTTGGAGTACAATAAACCATGATTACATAGAAAAATGAATTTGGGTAGTTAAATCATGATACTGTATCGTTTGATGTTGAACAAACTCACACAAATAAATATCATGGTATGAATGAATCTTGGAGAACGAAATATGAAATCAAACACATTAAATAGGGGTTGGCGTGAACCGGTAGATGCTGCAAAATGGCCCATGTATTCAGGTTGTGGTTCTTTAATAAGTGTTATGTGCTCTTCTACTACAACAGTGCGATCATGCATTCTCCCATTGATCAGTTTTTGAGTGATCGTTTGGTCTTTTCGACCATCAAAGTATAAGCTTTGCAGGTGTAGAGCTGTTTTGTTCAAAGCCACACTGCTCATTCTACGTTTCTTTCTTGCTCTATAAATTTTGTTTTTGTCAATAACTGATGATGCATCATTTTCCGTGATGACTCCAGCACCCTGCAACATAGATGAAGCAAGAAAAACTGCCGCACGGTTTGATACATCAGTGCAATCACAAGCTTCAGCAAGAACAGAAATGTCAGGAAGAGATCGTTTTTGTCTTCTTTTCGGAGTTGCAGGAACATGGTATTCGCTGCTTTCACTGTCACTCATTTCGCTTGCACTTTGGTCTTCACTTAACATCACTGCTTTGAGGTAGACGATGAAACTGTTTAGCTCTTTCCAACATCCGTATGTTTTGTTTTTTATTTAAAATCGTTGCAGCTCTATCTAACTCGGCAATTACCATGCGACAATCCGATCTTTGGTTACACAAAAAGTCACGCTCAGCAAGAGGAACTCGATTTTTTAGTTTGCATGTGCATCGTTCGACGTCCAGGCATTTGCATGCATTTATATCAAATAAATTCTTATGCGCTGAATCTCGCAGTAGTTGAACCTTTCTCTTATAGTTATCACTGTTTTTAGATTTAGATTTCAAAAGGTTGTTCATTTTATGTCGACATTGCTGCAACATACTGTTTATTCTTTTTTGTAAAAGATGTGGAATAGAAGCTTTCTTCAACAATATTTCTAAACGTTGGGCAACAACAGCAGCAATCGCCTTAAACAATGGATCTTTTCTTTGCTTTATTTGCAATCTAACATAAATATAGTACTTCATCACTTCTTCGTAGGTTGGTAGGCATCTCTCGTTGATATTTTTTGGAGAGCCAAAAATTGGACATTCAAATGAACGTCTAGTACCACTACTCGTGATGTCAATTGACAATATAGCAAAATTAAAAAGTCACGCAAGATGAAACGCTTAGTATTTTTAAATAAACTCTGAAAAAAATGAGCGTAATTATTAACATTGCAGTAATCAGTGCCTTCTAAACTGCTTTAACAAACTAATTACTATTAAACCAAGCGGTGGGCAGTAACTAGTTACTGTAGCTAGTCCAAATTTTTGCCTCTCGGCCCAAACTTTCGCCCTCAAACAGGATCTGTAACTGTAATAACTGCAACTTTCTAATATGCAACTGAGTCACTTTTTTGATCAATTCAAAGATTGGTAGCTGATGATCTTATTTACATCTTTTCATTTTTTGACCAATGGTTATTTTTGAAAAATAACTTGCCACCACTGATTAAATTTCAGGCTGATCTGAGAATTTCGTTATCTGCTATCAGTAGAAAAGGGTATAAAACTAGCAATGTGATGTTCATGTTAATGATATTATTATGATGTCCTCGCTGTAGCAAATTCAGCGCTTTTCAAGCTCAAGTAATCTGGTGATAATAAACCGCACAAATGGCAAAACTCGATACCATCGCCACATTGTTGTAATATCAAAGGAACAGCGCTGAACAAAACTGGAAAATTAACTAGCAGTTCATAAACTTTCTAGGAGCAAGTCACTTAATTTGAATGTAATTGCAGGCCATAGCCAACTGGTTACTAAAAACAGGAAAACATTTTAAAACTATTAGTGGCTAAGAAGGTTAAACAACAACAATAAATGCTGTGCTCAGTAATGCAAATAGTTACAAATAAGCATTAAAAAAAACTATTAAAAGATAGATACAAATTTCCCAAATTTTAGCAAATTTAGGGTTTATCTACTGCCAAAGCGGGACCTGAAATCTTCATACCAATACAAAATAAGTTTTAGAATGATGTTTTGCTGACCTAGTACAGCAATTTTGCTTCTAGCCAGGTAAAAAATATTTTTGTTTTCATTACATACACTAACTTTGAAAATTGCCCCTTTTCTGCCAAAATTTGAATTTTTACCCCCCCGGCGGAATCTCAAAAGCAGCCCCAATTTCGCTAAAATTTTGCACACGTCGTTTTTTCATGCATGTGCCACTTTTTATCACTAGCCATCTAGATTTTGAAAAAAAGTCAAAAACGATACACCCTACTCTCCACCACTTGACTGCAGTTTGGATTAATTTTGATGTATTTTCAGGCTACACTCTTGTGCAATATGGTGTTTCTCAGCATAGTCTTGCTGCTGCAGAAGCCACCATATATTTCCTATAAAGGCGTAAACGCTTTAATGTTTGTCGTCTTGTCTTACATGATTGGGAATGCTGTTGATGAGATACGTCAGGTTCGATTTTTTTTCAAAGTCAATCGTTTAATATAAAAACTATCCAAGTTTGTAATAATAATAAAACTTTAAAAGTAATGTAGTCTTGTGATTGCAAAGTTTATGCAACTTCTCTCGCTTGTTTTCGAAATCACTTCATCAGCCATGGAAGAGATCTCTTGCTTTGCTATCATAAACTGCTTGTTGCATCAATGTTACGGAAATATACGCTATACAAGTACAAAACCGTTTAAGGTTGCTGAGTATTCATTTTTGTTCCATGGAAGTAATAAATTGCTAAGCAACAATGCAATTTTTTTAAAATTTCTTAGTTTTGCTTTTGACTAAACTGCAATGGTAATGCTTGGGAGTTGTATCTTATGAATGAGATTCAATTTCCTAAATTACGCCAAATACTATGGGAGTTGTCCAAACCCGAGTGCTGAAGCTATTTCTTCGTGGCATCGATACCGTGTAGTAAGGGATGGAAGATTTCGAAAAATTGTTAATGAGCCTCTACTGAGCAGTTTGTGTCTGTGCTTCATCTCAGAATATGAAAAAGTTGTTTTTGACATTTTGTATAGATGCAATTATGATGTAGGAAACCCATGATGTCGCGCACCTTTTTTGAAACAAAACGAGCAAATAAGCTACTCTAATCCGACGATTATTTGGATGTTTAGGTCTTAACACAAGACAACGAGACAGTTTTTCGCCGATTTGCTACATGGGTGTCTAATGGTTGGAATCAAATTGATTTTTTCATGCTGGCATGTTATTTCACCGGTTAGTATATTAATCAGCTAAATAAATATGCGTAGAATTAGTCTTAGTTCGTTAGTTCTTCTAATTTGTCACATTTTTGTTGATTTCGGCAAATAGCCTATCTTCTTATGTACATTTCAGTCCACTTAATTGTTCATCGTCCAATGTTAAAGATACGTGGATTGTTACAATATATTTATTCAACCCGAATCGGTATTAAGTTGTACAATGAACATTCTCAATATATCGTATCAATGTAACTCTACAAAACAATGGTTTTTCACGTTTGCTTAATAACTCATGTCTTGATCTTGGTCTGGAAAACAGCTGTTCATAAACTAAATGAATCAATTACGCTGAAGATCTTGAAAAGCATCGTATGCCATCTTAGCGAAATGAAGAGAAGCCAAAGCCCGTGAAATGCAGTATCTCAATTTTGAGGTTTTTGAGCTACCACCGAAACCCTCACGCAAAAGCAAGAAATGGAGAGAGAAGGAGCATAATGATTGGAACGTTTAAGTAATCTTAATATAAAGCAAAGAGCCAAAACGTGAGCGAACATTTTTTACTGAACGTTTCAAGACATTACTAGTCTCATCATCAGCAGATAAATGGTATAGGTAACAGCAACTTGTCACGAGCAATGCACAGGAAAAAATAGGCAAAGCAATGACGCATAAAAAAGAAGGAATCGAGCGTAAAATTAAAAGCAAGTATTGTTTTCACACGTTGAATAAATATTTCCACACGTTGAACGAATGTTTTTATTTTTTCACACGTTAAATAAATATAATGGAATTGAAGCTTTGTCGGAGTTTAGATCTGGATTTCTTTGTTGAATCATTAAGGTTTCTTTGATTAATAATTTTCGCCAATGGTCAGATCTAGCCAGGATGATGGGGTTATGAAAACAAACTGCGTGATTAGGTTATCGGTCAAATGCCGAGTGACGTCCGTATCCTGTGGTGTTTTAGAAGAAGGATCGTGGTTATTGATACGGGTAATTAGATTCCGTGACGTTTGGCCAATATAAGAACTGCCACAGTTACAACTTATTTCGTACACAACACCATATTGATGGAGAATTTGTTGTTGCTCTTTATGTTTAAACACATTTTTTAAACTATACATACCGTTAATTAATAAAAATTTGGTTTCAAAATCAAGCTTGGCAAAAAAAGAATTAATTTCTTTTTCTATTTGCGGTGAAATTTAGCGAATAAATGATAACCGCTTAACAAACTTTTTAACTCGAGGGTCCTTGAAAATATTTTCTTTGGGGATGTCTTTTCCGTAGTGTTTTTCCATAAAACGGTTAATGTGCTTGTTTAAAAGGTTTTTGGGGTAGCCATTTTTTTCCAAAACGAAAGAAATTTGATTAAATTCTTTATGAAGCAATGTGAAAGAACTGCAGATTTGATGAGCACGATGCAATAATTTGTTAATTAGATTGCGTTTGTATTTGGTTGGAGTATAGCTGTCCCATTTGGTATATAATCCTGAAAATGTTGGCTTTTTATATACTGTCGTTTCCTGTGCTTTGCCTTTTTTTTCCTGTGCTTTGCTCGTGACAAGTTGCTATTACCTATATCATTTATCTGCTGATGATGAGACTAGTAATGTCTTGAAACGTTCAGTAAAAAATGTTCGCTTGCGTTTTGGCTCTTTGCTTTATATTTGGAGAGGGAAGGGTTTTCGAATTTTTTAAAGTTGGAATGTCGTTGTATTGAATGAGGTTATTTGATTATGAAAATAAACGGGCTTATTTCATTGTTGAAATATGTTACTTCAATGACACAAAACTTGTTTACATCTCCGATAAACGTTTACGATTATGAAGATGCGTGTAAACCAGAACATGTTTGTTAGGTTATTTATGAATGGACAAGATAATTATCAGCAAATAATAATTTGTTTGTTGATGTATTCGCTCAATGGTGATTTTTCAAATATAACTGATCTGCTTTGAAAAAAAACAGACTTGTTGTAAATGGCTTTTTAATTGATGAGTTCGATGATTTTTTGTTCAGGCAACTTTAACCATCAAAGATGGAGTTGAGGACACAAGGCTCGAGGCTAAAGACACAAAAAAATCCGAGGCCAAGAACAGCCCATCCGAGGGCACAGGCTCTCGAGGCCAAGGACAGGAATGCTCGAGGCCAAGGACCAAGGACATAGGCGCAAGTGTTCTCCAAAAAAAAAGTTTTTTTCAGGCGATCTCTAAAAAAAAATCGGTCTTAAAAACAATTTTTGCTAGTGCTAGAATTACGTAACAGGGGCTTTTATGTTCAAGCCTATGCCGATGATCTAGCAGTGTTGGTCACTGGTACTGATATGATTTAGATCACAGGTATGGCCCAGAAAGCAATAAATATTGCTGCAAAGTGGGCTTCAGAACAAGAGCTACAGTTTAGCAGCAACAAAACCGAAATTGTACTGTTTACTCACAAACGAAATCCAGATTTGGGTTCCTTAACAATGAATGGTACAAAACTTGAACTTACCAAGGAAGCAAGGCTGTTAGGTATTGCTTTGGACAGCAAGCTATCTTGGAAACCAAATATTACTCAAATTACCGCAAAGCAACTACAGCATTAATGCTATGTAAACAAATTGAGGGTAAAACGTGGGGAATAAAACCATTCATGATGAAATGAATATACACACCTATGATACGTCCAATCATGTCGTATGCATGTGTGTCCTAGGCTGGCGGTCTCAACAAAAAGTATCTAGTGAGAAAACTCACAAAGGTGCAGAGACTTGCTTTCGTGATGATTTCATCAGCTTTTCCCGGCACCCCTACTGGTGCTCTGGAAATATTGCTCAACTCAACTCCCATTAAGGAATTCTTGTTGACTGAGGCATTGCGGGGGTCATACAGAATCACTGTTAGTGGGCTCTGCCATGTCAACCGAGTTGGTTACTTTGGGAAAACAAAAAGCCATGTTGATGTTTGCAATGAAGCAAGAAGATTCTTACTTCTGCTGCAAATGCCAGCTGACCGATTAAAGAAAACAAAGGTATTTGAGAGAAATTTCGAATGTCAAATAATAGATGAAAAGAATGCTATCAGATCTGAAAGCGTTCTAAATCAGAAGACTGTCAAGGTTTACACTGGTGGCTCGAAACTAGATGGGAGTAGGTGCGGGTTTTTATGCAGAATACCCATACAACTCCACAAAACAAGCATTTTTCCACCTTGGAATTTACAGTACTGTATTCCAGGCAGAAGTCTTAGCTATCTCAGAAATGGTAAAGAACCCGCTTTTGGAAAAAATACACAATCAAAGTATTGTTGTGCTGGTTGATAGTCAAGCTGGTATCAAAGCACTCAAAAAGTGCACTGTAGCATCAATTACAGTGTTCAACTGCATTAGAAACCTAAATCAGTAAGATAAACAAAACCACGTCAGTATTGCCTGGATTCCTGAACATGCAGGGGTACATGGTAACAAAGTGGCAGACCATGTAGCCAAATCGGGATCTATATCAAAAGTACATGGTCCTGAACCTTTTATTACAGTTCCGTATGCTAGCTGTGTTAGCACGGTTAAGGACTGGTTCACAGATAGATGGAAATCTATGTGGAATGAACGGAAGGACTGCTTGAGGATGAACAAGTCTGTAGGTTGGACGTCTTCTCGACTAACAATTCATCTTCTTAACCTTAAGAGGCCTCAATTACATAGAGTAGTGCTAGTTTTAACTAGGCACTGCAATCTACAGCGACACAAGAAAACTACTGGTCGCGCTGAGTCTCCTTTGTGTCCAAAATGTATAGCCTAGGGAATGAAACACCAAACCATCATGTTGGCAATTGCCAGCTTTACCAAAACAATCGTGTTAAATATTTTGGAATCACCAAGAGCACTGTTCAGTGTTCACAATGTGGTAACGAAATGTAACATTAATAAACCGGCCACGTAAGTAGTATTATATGCTCCAAAAGGATAGGATTGTGGTTGCAAATTGTGGTTGCAGAAAATTGTGGTTGCAAAATTGTGGTTGCAGAAAATTGTGGTTGTAGAAAATGGAGTTGCAAAATTGTGGTTACCCGTTTGAGGTTGTTAATTTTCGCAAGATCGTAAGCTCTAACCGTATGTCTCTAACTCTTAGAATCGAACTTGGTAGAGTCTAACCCTAGGTCTGTAACCCTAAGAATCGAACTAGGTAGAGTCTAACCCTAGGTCTGTAACCCTAAGAATCGAACTAGGTAGAGTCTAACCCTAGGTCTGTAACCCTAAGAATCGAACTTGGTAGAGTCTAACCCTAGGTCTGTAACCCTAAGAATCGAACTAGGTAGAGTCTAACCCTAGGTCTGTAACCCTAAGAATCGAACTTGGTAGAGTCTAACCCTAGGTCGGTAACCCAAACAATCGAACCTAGAACTTGGTCAAGAGTAGAAGAGTGTTTTACCTAAGGTTCGAACCGACAAGAGCTAATCAATGCTTTTGTTTAAAATTCGTAAGATTTCTTAAAGTTGTGAGACGTACCTGGGAACCGAACCATGTTCCTGAATGTTAAGACTCTAATACATTCAAATAAGGTAAATCAAAGACCAAGACTTTTTTGTTTATGTGTAACGTCTCTTGAACGAAGTAAAACTGGAAGATTTATTTTAGAATTTACACGCAAGCGGCGGTGATTCACCAGAGAAAGTCCCTACGAGAACATATTCTTTTTAGAATGTTCAAACGCGATCGAATTATTTTCTTGTTACGGGTATATAGCGTAGCGACGATGCTGTCATAAACGTGAGCGCGATAATAATAGCAATGACGTAATCGCAGTGTGATATATTAGAACTGTTCTATGGAGACAGTGGCGCAACGGTATGTTGTTATTATATTTTGATCGCGCAACCTTGACACGTTTGGACTTGGCAAAATATAACCGTAGAAGCACACGTGCGTTTGACAGCGACTTTCGCTTGCATGGCGCAATTAGTAATAAGGCTTTTGCTTCATATTCGATCACCGCGATGGCCCAAGGGTTATGAAAAGGTCAGTCCTTTGTTTCAGCCCTGCAGGTGATTAGTTAAAGTTTGAAGTTTGTAAGGCTAGCCTGAGAATCGAATCACCGCAGATGATTAGGTAAAGTTTAAAGTTTGTAAGACTTGCTTGAGAATCAAATCACCTTCTTCCAATCGAAAAAAAGTAAAATTTATGAAAACAAAGTAAAATATAAAATATTTAGTCGATAATGCAAAATTATGTGGTTTCACATTAATTCTGAAGTTCGAGTAACTGCGGAGTTATGGTTCAGCAAGATAAGGGCAAAATTATTCTATAAATTTTGCATTAAAATATTGCAACAGTGACGGCTAGAATATTTGCGAGTCGAAAGAAAGGTGATATCTTTTGGCTTATAATATTACAATTTACAACTCTGCTAACTGTTGCGACTTTTTTTGGGGAAAAAATTAGTGACATAGCTCGAGGCTACAGCATTACACGTTACATCATCAAACCTTGGACCGGTGGCCACTGGCTAGCTGTCACAAATTTGCTTTTAAAAAACCTTTTCAACCAGTTTCAACCGACTTAAAATTTGCAAACATTGTTTTATTTGAATGGTGCAGCATAGCTCAATTTGTTTAGAATCACCTCGGTATCACAAGAACTAGCAAGTTTGTTAGCCGCTGTTGATACTGCAGAGTTTTAAGGGTTCTAGTCATACTATCAAAATGAACGTATGTACCTATCGTCAGAAAACGCTTACGCGAAATGGCTATTTACTACGTCTCAAAAAAGAAGTACATAAATAGGTTTTGAAATTCGAGTACGAAAAAACGTAACAGAAAATTAAAAAAAAAACAGACCATGAACCGTCGGTGTCATGTTCTTTTTCATTCTACTCAGGAGAAAAATCATCATTTATGCAAAACCCTCAAAAAAATTGCGAATACCAAACTCAAGCAAACACGCAGTACCGGTTCAATGCCCATGGCAAGCAGTTCAATTCCCAGCAGAACAACATCCTTCAAACCCTCAACCGACCAAGATTAAAAGTCTGAAACATCTTTCTCAATATCACTAACATATATTTCAAATATTTTCCCAGACAGTAATTTGGAATCGTATGAAAGGTGTATATCCAGCTGAAACCTTTGAAATTTTATAGCATATTAGTAAGACTTATCGTAGGTTCTAATTTAATAAATTAATCCTAGGTATGTTGTTTAGGTGAATCCAAAGACACGGTTTATTGTAGTGTGACATCTGTTTTCAAAACTTGTACAATCACTAAACCGACCTCAGTACGTTTAATCTTCTACACGTCCGAATTTGTTTCAAGATGCTTGGGGGAAATCCCCATACAAGGTTATTCTTAGTTTATTGCAAGCTGTGACATATATCTGTTTTACTTAAAAGGGTATTCAGGTCGGGTGTTTTTACTCGGTTTTCTCTAAAAAAAAATCTAACAAATCGGAAGAAGAACTTCACCAAATTTGAGCTTTGTGCAACCTTCCGTTCCCAAGGTATGACAATTTAGATTTTCCCGTAGAAAGGTCTTTTCTCCTTAGAAATTTTACCAGGGTTGTCAGCTACTAACAAAAGTTCATAAAGTTACAGCATGTTTGGAGTTGTTATTTTACGTTTTCGGCACAATTGTTGTCAAAACAAAATAAAGGGTCAGAATTGTAAATTAGCTACTTTCCAAGTAAATTCAAGCCAACTGTTCAAAAGTCAATCTTCTGTCACGTTACTGACAAGATGGCAACACTGAAGTAAGAAAAAAATTGTTAACTTTGAACTACAATATCTTGAAAACGGCAAGACGTAGAAAGTCCAAGTTGGGTGAGGATGCATTTCAGGCTTATCCCAGTGCTTTGGTTAGCAGGGAAAAGCTCGGCTTGAATGTCCTTTTATGGCTTTTGGCACATCCGAAGTAGAAGTTTTGAGGAATCTCCAGATGCTGTAAGTTTTGTTTATTATAGTTTGTGTCTATTTTACTTAAAACTTTTCTAATCAATAAAGCACCCTTTAAACTATTAATCCTTGGCACGCCCGAACTTGTGTACGAAGTTTAAGGGGATTCTCAAATTAGCGACATATATGTACGTTCGTTAAGCGTTGCATAATTACGGTAGATGGCCTTCGTACGCTAGATTCTGACATCTCTGGAACGCTTTTAAACGTGTTTCTTCCACAATCTTTGTAAACAAAATACCTGAAGCGCCTCAGACGTCTTCGATTTCACGTTGAAGGAGCAAAAGGTATTTGTCCGAGGTTAGAAACTCACATCATTAAAGACGTCTCAATTAAATCTAAAAATTTCTCAATTAAATCTAAAATCTTTATTGATTTCGTGGAGCTGTTCCACTCGAAGATCTTTCAAAGGTTGCTTCACAGCTCCTTTGTTCCCAAAGAAAACCTAAGGCTGTTTTTACAGAATTTTGATCGTTCTTTCTACCACTCCAAAAAGAAGCCCTCGTTCTGATGTAGACGAAGTTTATGAAAAGTTCAAGTTTCAGATAAGTTTTTTGGATTATTTTTCGTTGTAAGTTTCACTTAAGACAAAGAAATCGTAAAGTTTCGTTATATTTTATTGAATTTATCCCTAAAAAACGAAATATACTGTAAAACCTCTATTTGAGCGCCATGGCGCTCTATTTGTCAGCCCTTTTCCTAAAGTGGCGTTCTGTTAGAGGTGGTGTTGAATTAGAGAAAGCGCTCTATTTTTCGACTATCTGGTCAGAATTTCGGAAGATAACTTTAATTGCTGAAGCAAGCGAAAACAAAAAACGGCTAACACAGTTAATATCTAACATCTAAGAAAGAAGAAAAAACATTGACGTAACACATTTACTGGTAAGTAATCAAAAATTCTCTGTTGAAAATCAAGTGATACGCCGCTGTTGTAGTCGTCCTTGACATTTTTGTGCAGGAGTTGCTATATCGGTAAACTGTTATTGGGCAATTATTATTATGTGATATAGAAAACCATTTGATTATTAATTAGCACAACGAATTTCAAAGTGGCGGTCTATTAGAGGTGGTGATCAATTAGAAGGTGGCGCTCTATTTTTTCAAACCTATCCCTGCAGCGGTGTCCTGTTAAAAGCGGCGTTCAAGTAAAGATGGCACTCAAATAGAGGTTTTACGGTAGTTGTTAAAAACTACAGTTTAAGAAAGTGTTTGATGTTTTTAATTAAATTATTATTCAAAACAAAAAATTGCAAAACTTGGAATCGTTTTTGATCACACTATTCTATGAATACATGAAAATCACTAAAAGTTTAAATGTTTGGGTACGCTTTTAAAGTACAAACAGTATACAAGACATAAAAACACAGCAATTTTTAATATTCGATCAAATTAGCCTGATGCGAAGAAGAAAAATAAAACTATTTAACTTTCAGGCAAGAGTTTTGATTATTGACGTAACAATTTTCACTCAAGGCAAAGAAATTACAAGAATTGAAGAGATTTTGGTGAACTTAGTTATTCCTATGAAAACGATATTACGTAATAAAAAAAAAAACAACAACAAGATTTTAGAAAAATTTTAATTAAAAGTTATCGAATGATATTCATTTTAAAGTAAAATTATTGTTTTAAACCAGGAAATCGTAAGACCTGAACTATTTTTTTTTCACAAAACTATCTCTATATGAACAAGGTTATTTGAAAACATAAGGTTTTAAGTAAGTTTTCGATTTTTAGATGAAATTTTTATTCAAAGCAAAGAAATTGTAAGGTTTTTAATACTTTTGACCAACTTTTTAAAGTCAGAGTAATCTTCAAGATAAGGAAACGTAACATTGTAATCATTTTTATAAAAATAGCTTTATGTCAACAAAAAATACTCTAAACAAAGTTAAAATTTTAAGCAAGTTGTCGATGTGTAAGATAAATTTACTTTAAAAGTCAAAGAAATTGTAGGACTTAAAATGTTTCAATGAAACTATTTTTATGTTAACAAAGAACTTAAAATATTTAAGATTTTAGACAAACTCTATTGGCTTTTCCGTTACGGTTTTCGCTCAGGGCAAAGAAATTTTAAAGTTTTAAGATAGTTTCTTGAATTTATCCCTGTAAAACAATATAAAGTGTCTAAAATCTACGATTTTGCAGAAATATTAATTTAAAAGTTGTCAAACGATTTTCATTTTTAGGGTAGAATTATTGTTTTAAACAAAGAAATCGTAAAACTTCAATTATTTTTTCACAAAAACTATCTCTATGTAAACAAGATTACTCAAAAACTTTGTAAGATCTTATTCAGCACAAAAAAGTTGTTGAGTTTGAGATAGCTTTAAACAAATTATCTCTATGCAAAAAAGAAAATTAGTGAAATATCTTAAGTGATTGGGAAAATTTTGATTCAAAGTACAAAAAAAAAATTATGTATTTTTCTAGAAAATTTATAACCGAGATCACGAAAAGAGGCATAATTTTGGACGATTCTGCTGGAATAATTATGAAAGGTTTTGTTTACAAATAAGAATCCAAGGTAAATTATTGAGGTATTTTACAACATTACCCACATGTTAACACGAATATTTCAATAAAATTTTTAGCTAAAGTTTCGGTTATTTTAGATAAACTCAAGAAAATGCAAGTTTATGAATGTCTTTTTTCTTCTTTGCATAGAGATAATTTGTTTAAAGCTATCTCAAACTCAACAACTTCTTTGCACTAGATAAGATCTTACAAAGTTTTTGAGTAATCTTGTTTACATAGAGATAGTTTTTGTGAAAAAATAATTGAAGTTTTACGATTTCTTTGTTTAAAACAATAATTCTACCCTAAAAATGAAAATCGTTTGACAACTTTTAAATTAATATTTCTG
This sequence comes from Trididemnum nubilum, assembly GCA_963965965.1. Lineage (NCBI taxonomy): Eukaryota > Metazoa > Chordata > Ascidiacea > Aplousobranchia > Didemnidae > Trididemnum > Trididemnum nubilum. The sequence goes on along the minus strand of OZ014472.1, from coordinate 40,270,013 downwards.
CAAAATCTTTGCAAAGGTTGTCGTTTTACAGTAGAAGTTGAACACAGCACAGAGAAGTTGAACAAAATTTTAAGGTATTTTAGTACAAAGATCAGTGTCAAACTAAAAGCATTGATAAAAAATTTAAAATTTCGGGTAAGTTCTTTTTTTTTTGCTTCAGAGTAGAAAAAAGATTATTTTTACTTAAAAACCTCGTCGTAAAATGAAGAAATGTAAGATTTTTAATACTTTTTAGAAATCAATGCTACGTAAACAAAGAAGTGTAGACTTTTTGATTAAAAGTAATAAACATTTGTTTAACTCATTGACTTACTTTAAGACAAGGAAATTTTGATATTTTACGAGTAAAATATTTTCTTCCAAATCTTGATAAAATTTAAGGTTTAAGTAGATCGTTTGGTTAAATTTGTTAAAAATTACCTTTTTCAAGGGATATATTCACTTCCAAAACAAACCAGGCGAAAGAATTTAAGATATTTTAACAAAAAAGACATGCATCAAAACACGGAAATTTATAAAAAAATTATAATGTTAAACAAGTTTAACGATATTTAAGGTAAAAAATTTATTCAAGACAAAGGAATTATACGATTTTAAAATAGTTTTGACAAAATTATTCTTAACGTTTGCAACAAGTTGGTTAAAAGTTACGATTTGCTAGAATGTTTTGTTTAAAGTAGAAAAAATAGCTATTTTTTAACTATAATCCTTAATCGAGTCTTAAAAACTTAAATTGGAAAATAACGACAAAAATTAACTCTTTAGATTTTGCGTATTGCGTGTCTAACGACCAAAATACCGGTACTTTGAAATTTACAAAAGAATCTAAATGTTTGGTTTTTTAATATCTTTAAAACTCGACTTGTTGTAACTCGTTATCAAGTAAAAATCAAATTGGAACAACCCGTTTTGTTTTTTCAAGTTTGTTCGTTCGCAAGAACTAGGCACTTTGCGTCTGTCTAACCACACCAACGCAAAGTACCATTTTTGGTTGTTTGTTTTTTTTGTAAGTCTTTTGTCAGGCTGGAC
>OZ014472.1:40188532-40268784 GCA_963965965.1 Trididemnum nubilum | reverse complement strand
CAATGCGTCATTGTGTCCTTGGGAAAGACATGTTACGCGTATTTCTCAGTCATGTCAAAGCAGCCTACCCGTTGTGGTGGTCCAGCCTGACAAAAGACTTACAAAAAAAACAAACAACCAAAAATGGTACTTTGCGTTGGTGTGGTTAGACAGACGCAAAGTGCCTAGTTCTTGCGAACGAACAAACTTGAAAAAACAAAACGGGTTGTTCCAATTTGATTTTTACTTGATAACGAGTTACAACAAGTCGAGTTTTAAAGATATTAAAAAACCAAACATTTAGATTCTTTTGTAAATTTCAAAGTACCGGTATTTTGGTCGTTAGACACGCAAATACGCAAAATCTAAAGAGTTAATTTTTGTCGTTATTTTTCCAATTTAAGTTTCTAAGACTCGATTAAGGATTATAGTTAAAAAATAGCTATTTTTTTCTACTTTAAACAAAACATTCTAGCAAATCGTAACTTTTAACCAACTTTGTTGCAAACGTTAAGAATAATTTTGTCAAAACTATTTTAAAATCGTATAATTCCTTTGTCTTGAATAAATTTTTTACCTTAAATATCGTTAAACTTGTTTAACATTATAATTTTTTTATAAATTTCCGTGTTTTGATGCATGTCTTTTTTGTTAAAATATCTTAAATTCTTTCGCCTGGTTTGTTTTGAAGTGAATATATCCCTTGAAAAAGGTAATTTTTAACAAATTTAACCAAACGATCTACTTAAACCTTAAATTTTATCAAGATTTGGAAGAAAATATTTTACTCGTAAAATATCAAAATTTCCTTGTCTTAAAGTAAGTCAATGAGTTAAACAAATGTTTATTACTTTTAATCAAAAAGTCTACACTTCTTTGTTTACGTAGCATTGATTTTCTAAAAAGTATTAAAAATCTTACATTTCTTCATTTTACGACGAGGTTTTTAAGTAAAAATAATCTTTTTTCTACTCTGAAGCAAAAAAAAAAGAACTTACCCGAAATTTTAAATTTTTTATCAATGCTTTTAGTTTGACACTGATCTTTGTACTAAAATACCTTAAAATTTTGTTCAACTTCTCTGTGCTGTGTTCAACTTCTACTGTAAAACGACAACCTTTGCAAAGATTTTGCAGAAATATTAATTTAAAAGTTGTCAAACGATTTTCATTTTTAGGGTAGAATTATTGTTTTAAACAAAGAAATCGTAAAACTTCAATTATTTTTTCACAAAAACTATCTCTATGTAAACAAGATTACTCAAAAACTTTGTAAGATCTTATCTAGTGCAAAGAAGTTGTTGAGTTTGAGATAGCTTTAAACAAATTATCTCTATGCAAAGAAGAAAAAAGACATTCATAAACTTGCATTTTCTTGAGGTTTATCTAAAATAACCGAAACTTTAGCTAAAATTTTATTGAAATATTCGTGTTAACATGTGGGTAATGTTGTAAAATACCTCAATAATTTACCTTGGATTCTTATTTGTAAACAAAACCTTTCATAATTATTCCAGCAGAATCGTCCAAAATTATGCCTCTTTTCGTGATCTCGGTTATAAATTTTCTAGAAAAATACATAATTTTTTTTTTGTACTTTGAATCAAAATTTTCCCAATCACTTAAGATATTTCACTAATTTTCTTTTTTGCATAGAGATAATTTGTTTAAAGCTATCTCAAACTCAACAACTTTTTTGTGCTGAATAAGATCTTACAAAGTTTTTGAGTAATCTTGTTTACATAGAGATAGTTTTTGTGAAAAAATAATTGAAGTTTTACGATTTCTTTGTTTAAAACAATAATTCTACCCTAAAAATGAAAATCGTTTGACAACTTTTAAATTAATATTTCTGCAAAATCGTAGATTTTAGACACTTTATATTGTTTTACAGGGATAAATTCAAGAAACTATCTTAAAACTTTAAAATTTCTTTGCCCTGAGCGAAAACCGTAACGGAAAAGCCAATAGAGTTTGTCTAAAATCTTAAATATTTTAAGTTCTTTGTTAACATAAAAATAGTTTCATTGAAACATTTTAAGTCCTACAATTTCTTTGACTTTTAAAGTAAATTTATCTTACACATCGACAACTTGCTTAAAATTTTAACTTTGTTTAGAGTATTTTTTGTTGACATAAAGCTATTTTTATAAAAATGATTACAATGTTACGTTTCCTTATCTTGAAGATTACTCTGACTTTAAAAAGTTGGTCAAAAGTATTAAAAACCTTACAATTTCTTTGCTTTGAATAAAAATTTCATCTAAAAATCGAAAACTTACTTAAAACCTTATGTTTTCAAATAACCTTGTTCATATAGAGATAGTTTTGTGAAAAAAAAATAGTTCAGGTCTTACGATTTCCTGGTTTAAAACAATAATTTTACTTTAAAATGAATATCATTCGATAACTTTTAATTAAAATTTTTCTAAAATCTTGTTGTTGTTTTTTTTTTTATTACGTAATATCGTTTTCATAGGAATAACTAAGTTCACCAAAATCTCTTCAATTCTTGTAATTTCTTTGCCTTGAGTGAAAATTGTTACGTCAATAATCAAAACTCTTGCCTGAAAGTTAAATAGTTTTATTTTTCTTCTTCGCATCAGGCTAATTTGATCGAATATTAAAAATTGCTGTGTTTTTATGTCTTGTATACTGTTTGTACTTTAAAAGCGTACCCAAACATTTAAACTTTTAGTGATTTTCATGTATTCATAGAATAGTGTGATCAAAAACGATTCCAAGTTTTGCAATTTTTTGTTTTGAATAATAATTTAATTAAAAACATCAAACACTTTCTTAAACTGTAGTTTTTAACAACTACCGTAAAACCTCTATTTGAGTGCCATCTTTACTTGAACGCCGCTTTTAACAGGACACCGCTGCAGGGATAGGTTTGAAAAAATAGAGCGCCACCTTCTAATTGATCACCACCTCTAATAGACCGCCACTTTGAAATTCGTTGTGCTAATTAATAATCAAATGGTTTTCTATATCACATAATAATAATTGCCCAATAACAGTTTACCGATATAGCAACTCCTGCACAAAAATGTCAAGGACGACTACAACAGCGGCGTATCACTTGATTTTCAACAGAGAATTTTTGATTACTTACCAGTAAATGTGTTACGTCAATGTTTTTTCTTCTTTCTTAGATGTTAGATATTAACTGTGTTAGCCGTTTTTTGTTTTCGCTTGCTTCAGCAATTAAAGTTATCTTCCGAAATTCTGACCAGATAGTCGAAAAATAGAGCGCTTTCTCTAATTCAACACCACCTCTAACAGAACGCCACTTTAGGAAAAGGGCTGACAAATAGAGCGCCATGGCGCTCAAATAGAGGTTTTACAGTATATTTCGTTTTTTAGGGATAAATTCAATAAAATATAACGAAACTTTACGATTTCTTTGTCTTAAGTGAAACTTACAACGAAAAATAATCCAAAAAACTTATCTGAAACTTGAACTTTTCATAAACTTCGTCTACATCAGAACGAGGGCTTCTTTTTGGAGTGGTAGAAAGAACGATCAAAATTCTGTAAAAACAGCCTTAGGTTTTCTTTGGGAACAAAGGAGCTGTGAAGCAACCTTTGAAAGATCTTCGAGTGGAACAGCTCCACGAAATCAATAAAGATTTTAGATTTAATTGAGAAATTTTTAGATTTAATTGAGACGTCTTTAATGATGTGAGTTTCTAACCTCGGACAAATACCTTTTGCTCCTTCAACGTGAAATCGAAGACGTCTGAGGCGCTTCAGGTATTTTGTTTACAAAGATTGTGGAAGAAACACGTTTAAAAGCGTTCCAGAGATGTCAGAATCTAGCGTACGAAGGCCATCTACCGTAATTATGCAACGCTTAACGAACGTACATATATGTCGCTAATTTGAGAATCCCCTTAAACTTCGTACACAAGTTCGGGCGTGCCAAGGATTAATAGTTTAAAGGGTGCTTTATTGATTAGAAAAGTTTTAAGTAAAATAGACACAAACTATAATAAACAAAACTTACAGCATCTGGAGATTCCTCAAAACTTCTACTTCGGATGTGCCAAAAGCCATAAAAGGACATTCAAGCCGAGCTTTTCCCTGCTAACCAAAGCACTGGGATAAGCCTGAAATGCATCCTCACCCAACTTGGACTTTCTACGTCTTGCCGTTTTCAAGATATTGTAGTTCAAAGTTAACAATTTTTTTCTTACTTCAGTGTTGCCATCTTGTCAGTAACGTGACAGAAGATTGACTTTTGAACAGTTGGCTTGAATTTACTTGGAAAGTAGCTAATTTACAATTCTGACCCTTTATTTTGTTTTGACAACAATTGTGCCGAAAACGTAAAATAACAACTCCAAACATGCTGTAACTTTATGAACTTTTGTTAGTAGCTGACAACCCTGGTAAAATTTCTAAGGAGAAAAGACCTTTCTACGGGAAAATCTAAATTGTCATACCTTGGGAACGGAAGGTTGCACAAAGCTCAAATTTGGTGAAGTTCTTCTTCCGATTTGTTAGATTTTTTTTTAGAGAAAACCGAGTAAAAACACCCGACCTGAATACCCTTTTAAGTAAAACAGATATATGTCACAGCTTGCAATAAACTAAGAATAACCTTGTATGGGGATTTCCCCCAAGCATCTTGAAACAAATTCGGACGTGTAGAAGATTAAACGTACTGAGGTCGGTTTAGTGATTGTACAAGTTTTGAAAACAGATGTCACACTACAATAAACCGTGTCTTTGGATTCACCTAAACAACATACCTAGGATTAATTTATTAAATTAGAACCTACGATAAGTCTTACTAATATGCTATAAAATTTCAAAGGTTTCAGCTGGATATACACCTTTCATACGATTCCAAATTACTGTCTGGGAAAATATTTGAAATATATGTTAGTGATATTGAGAAAGATGTTTCAGACTTTTAATCTTGGTCGGTTGAGGGTTTGAAGGATGTTGTTCTGCTGGGAATTGAACTGCTTGCCATGGGCATTGAACCGGTACTGCGTGTTTGCTTGAGTTTGGTATTCGCAATTTTTTTGAGGGTTTTGCATAAATGATGATTTTTCTCCTGAGTAGAATGAAAAAGAACATGACACCGACGGTTCATGGTCTGTTTTTTTTTTAATTTTCTGTTACGTTTTTTCGTACTCGAATTTCAAAACCTATTTATGTACTTCTTTTTTGAGACGTAGTAAATAGCCATTTCGCGTAAGCGTTTTCTGACGATAGGTACATACGTTCATTTTGATAGTATGACTAGAACCCTTAAAACTCTGCAGTATCAACAGCGGCTAACAAACTTGCTAGTTCTTGTGATACCGAGGTGATTCTAAACAAATTGAGCTATGCTGCACCATTCAAATAAAACAATGTTTGCAAATTTTAAGTCGGTTGAAACTGGTTGAAAAGGTTTTTTAAAAGCAAATTTGTGACAGCTAGCCAGTGGCCACCGGTCCAAGGTTTGATGATGTAACGTGTAATGCTGTAGCCTCGAGCTATGTCACTAATTTTTTCCCCAAAAAAAGTCGCAACAGTTAGCAGAGTTGTAAATTGTAATATTATAAGCCAAAAGATATCACCTTTCTTTCGACTCGCAAATATTCTAGCCGTCACTGTTGCAATATTTTAATGCAAAATTTATAGAATAATTTTGCCCTTATCTTGCTGAACCATAACTCCGCAGTTACTCGAACTTCAGAATTAATGTGAAACCACATAATTTTGCATTATCGACTAAATATTTTATATTTTACTTTGTTTTCATAAATTTTACTTTTTTTCGATTGGAAGAAGGTGATTTGATTCTCAAGCAAGTCTTACAAACTTTAAACTTTACCTAATCATCTGCGGTGATTCGATTCTCAGGCTAGCCTTACAAACTTCAAACTTTAACTAATCACCTGCAGGGCTGAAACAAAGGACTGACCTTTTCATAACCCTTGGGCCATCGCGGTGATCGAATATGAAGCAAAAGCCTTATTACTAATTGCGCCATGCAAGCGAAAGTCGCTGTCAAACGCACGTGTGCTTCTACGGTTATATTTTGCCAAGTCCAAACGTGTCAAGGTTGCGCGATCAAAATATAATAACAACATACCGTTGCGCCACTGTCTCCATAGAACAGTTCTAATATATCACACTGCGATTACGTCATTGCTATTATTATCGCGCTCACGTTTATGACAGCATCGTCGCTACGCTATATACCCGTAACAAGAAAATAATTCGATCGCGTTTGAACATTCTAAAAAGAATATGTTCTCGTAGGGACTTTCCCTGGTGAATCACCGCCGCTTGCGTGTAAATTCTAAAATAAATCTTCCAGTTTTACTTCGTTCAAGAGACGTTACACATAAACAAAAAAGTCTTGGTCTTTGATTTACCTTATTTGAATGTATTAGAGTCTTAACATTCAGGAACATGGTTCGGTTCCCAGGTACGTCTCACAACTTTAAGAAATCTTACGAATTTTAAACAAAAGCATTGATTAGCTCTTGTCGGTTCGAACCTTAGGTAAAACACTCTTCTACTCTTGACCAAGTTCTAGGTTCGATTGTTTGGGTTACCGACCTAGGGTTAGACTCTACCAAGTTCGATTCTTAGGGTTACAGACCTAGGGTTAGACTCTACCTAGTTCGATTCTTAGGGTTACAGACCTAGGGTTAGACTCTACCAAGTTCGATTCTTAGGGTTACAGACCTAGGGTTAGACTCTACCTAGTTCGATTCTTAGGGTTACAGACCTAGGGTTAGACTCTACCTAGTTCGATTCTTAGGGTTACAGACCTAGGGTTAGACTCTACCAAGTTCGATTCTAAGAGTTAGAGACATACGGTTAGAGCTTACAATCTTGCGAAAATTAACAACCTCAAACGGGTAACCACAATTTTGCAACTCCATTTTCTACAACCACAATTTTCTGCAACCACAATTTTGCAACCACAATTTTCTGCAACCACAATTTGCAACCACAATTTTGCAACCACAATCCTATCCTTTTGGAGCATATAATACTACTCACGTACTTAAAGGAAGGTGGAAGGCTTTCTGAGTTCGACTGGTAACCAAACATAACAACAATAACATAGCAGCTACAATTGCAATGGGCCGAAATGAGGCCTACGCCATAGGCGTAGCCAGGGGGGCCCGGCCCCCCCTCCAATTAAAATACCACTAACGATAAAAAATTATGACAACATAGCCCAGGGATGTTTAGCTGCAGTTTTTTTTTCCAGTAATTACGCGCATAAAGGTAATTAAGAATAATATTAATGACAACAAGGGAGTCCCGGGGCCCCTAACTAACAACCAGGGCGCCCCTACTAACAACTAGGGGGCCCTGGGGCCTCTAATCGACAACCAGGGGGCCCTGGGGCCTCTAACCGACAACCAGGGGGCCCATAACTGACGACCAGGGGGCCCCAGGGCCCCTAACTAACGACCAAGGGGCCCCCAACCAACAAACAGGGGCCCCTTAACTGACAACTAGGGGTCCCCGGGCCCCTAACAGACAACCAGACAACCAGTGGGCCTCTAATTAACTACCAGGAGGTCCCTAACTGACAAACAAGGGGCCTCGGGGCCATTAATTGATTAAACAACCAGGGGGCTTCGGGGTCTCTAACCGACAACCAGGGCGCCCCGGGCTCCCCTAACTGATGGCCAGGGAGCCCTGGGGCCCCTAATTAACAACCAGGAGGCTCTGAGTCCCCTAACCAAGAACCAGGGAGCCCCGGATTTCTTAACTGACAACCAGGGGGCCCTGGAGCTTTTAACTGACGACCAGGGAGCTTCGTGGCCCCCAACCAACAACCAGGGGATCCCGAAGCATCTAACTAACAACCAGGGGGCCCCGGAGCCCCTAACCCACAACCAGGGAGCCCCAGGACCCCTAATTAACAACCAGGGGGCCCGGGGCTCCGAACCAACAACCAGGGGGCACCGGGGCCTCTAACTGGCAACCAGGGAAACCCAGAGCCCCTGCCTGACGACCAAGGTTCCCGGGCCAGGGGCCTCTTAATTGAAATTTTTAACAATTTATATGCAAAATCTGTTAGAAATCTAAGAATTTTGTCCTAAAAGTTGCAACCCCAGGCCAGGAATATCTAGACAACATCGGGATGCGAAGGCTTTTAGCGATTGCCTTTTTCTTACGACAGTAGAAGGGCAATCGCTCAGAAGCGAGTGATTGAGTAAACAACTACCGCACAAACCTGCAGCGTCTTTCTAAAGTCAAGCTTGGCAAGCGCATGTGTACTAAAGCAGTTGCAAGAATGCCGTTAATTTTGTTAATGGTAGATTTTCTGTTTATGGTGTAGTTAGAGTTCTCTTCTGGTACAGTACTATAATAGTTCAGAGGATTATAATTACGGTAGCCTAGTTATCAGTCACATGGAAGTATGTACTCTGTACGATGTAAAAAGCTGTTGAATGAATGCAACTGAAGTGCATGCAGTAGTCTAGACTTTTCGCTTGCTCTGAATCCATTACCGTAGCTTGCAGTTGTACAGAGTACTGCGAGGTCTACAATACATTTACAAAAACAGTTTAGGCTCAACAATAAAGTCTAAAGTTGCCTTGATACCTGCCATTATTTGAAAGTTTCGGAATTAGAAAAAAATTGATATCGAGAGTAGGACCACAAAAGTTAGAAATTCAGAGGTAAAATTGTTAAAACTAATTTTAGATTAGATGAGCTTCTCAATGTCAGTTTGTTTTTTTTAGCTAATTCAAGTCCTACCTGCATTGCAGTCTTTGAATTTGAACAAATAAGCATTTTAATTGTGATCTAAACATATATGCTGTTGCAGTGTAATCGTAACGTTAATATCAATACCAGCATAGTTTAATACTTTAAGTAGCGTTTAGTATTTGTTATTTCAATGGTGAATACATGCTGTGCCCCATTATGCTAGTCTGGTTATCGATCTGTGCAGTCAAACCAAAACAACCAGCAATGTTTGTTTCAATTCCAAAAAGATGAGGAGCATCATCAAAAATGAATATTTTTTTTACGTTCGCTAAGCCAGTAATGCAGTGGTGCCGAAACCTGGGGGGGGATGGGAGGAAATATCCCCAATAGTTTGACTATGGTCATCATTTGAGCACTAGATAATCTTCTTTTCTTTTTTTTTTTTTTTGTAGTCTTCACTTGATTTCGGGTACAAAAACTCTTGAAGTTTCGGTGAAGACCTTTGTTTTTGGTCTTTACTTGATTTGCTCAAAAGCGAGCGGAACGTTTGTCATATTTTATTCACGTGAAAAAATAGTGATTGAGTCTTATCCCCCCAATGTTTAAAATAGGGCAAAATTGGGGTAAAATTGCAAATTATCCCCCCAATGCTCAACATAAATCGGCACCACTCCAGTGGTGAAAATGTTTTTATTTCCGTTCGGCAACTGATACTAGCTGAAAAGAAAGAGTACTGAGCTTGCTTCAGCAAAAGATGCTTGTGGAAGCCTCCGAAGTTTCCTTTGCTAGCAGTGAGCAAGATTTATGCACCCCTAAAGATGCTGTTGAAATTAATTGGCTACACAACTTTTTTTGGCAAAATAAAGTTGTTAATCTCAAGGAAATATCGCTCGAGGATGCCAATGTAACTTACTTTGACAATGGTTATATTGCCTACAGTATTTGTCGGCGAAGAAAACACACAGGTTGCAAAGTTCTTTTGCTGGCTGATAACGAAATACAGGAACAAAACAAGGAAATATTCCTCAAGACTATATGTCTCTTTTTGACAATACTAATCGATGTCTGTCTGCCATAACTGAGCTGTGCTCCGCTGTTACAGCTTTGGCTGTGCAAGCTTACAATGCTGTTTTATCAGATAGCGAGATTCGAATCAAATTTTTGGCATCTAATAAACAGTGATGTGTTTTTACTAAAGCGCTGTTGCGTCTTTCTTCTTCATCAGCTGCTGCCCTTAAGAAGAGTTGTTCCCAAAACCATGAAAACCTTGCACTGATTTTCCGAATTGCTTTCAATTGCTTTGCAAAGAACGAACTAAAAAGTTTAAGCTGCAGAAAATCAGAGCCACCTGCAAAAATGCAACGAACTACAAGAAAGCTTTGCAACGAGCCAAGTTGTTAGCATTCAGATGTCTAAAACTTTTGACAGCTAATTTAGAAAGTACTCTTATGACAAGCTTATTTTTTTGGCGTGACATTAGATATTTTTTAAATCAGTATTAACTTATCCTAGTGTTGAATTTTGCTAATAGCTACAGTGTTGAGTAAAATTTTGTGACTACTATTGAATATTGAATGTTTTTATTTAATTTACTGTAAATATAAAATGTGCTACTATTTCATACTGTACATACAGTATTCCGTGCGTTTCTTGCACTTGTTTTTTTCAGTGTTATAGTGACTTTTTTTTCTGAAGGTCTGCGATTAATATTAAGTTCGTCGTAAAAGAATGAACTTAAGCGTACTGTTTTAATGTAATGTACTGTCTAACTAATAAAAGTTTTTATAACTTGTATGCGAAGTATCATTATCCGTTATAGTGTTGATATATTTACCTAAAGTTTTTTGGTATAGTGTTGCATCTAACGTCATTTAATTGAAAGATTTTTTGGTGCTTTCACAACCAACTGCTATTGTTTTATTAGTAAAACTCAAATTATCGCACAAAAGCGGCGAAACCGCAGACGCGCTAACAGCCCTTCTAATGTCAAGCGCGAAAAAAGCCTTCGCATCCCGATGGTGTCTAGATATCCCTGCCCCAAGCCCTCGTTTAACGTTATTATGAACTAAATGCTATAACACAGGCGATAATGCAAACCCCCCAATTGAAATACTACCAATGATAAATATAATGAGAGCATAGCCAGTATGTTGTCCTTGTCCGGAATTACAGTTTCTTTAATTTAGGATTTACGCATACAAAAGTAAGCAATAATAATAGTGACCACATGTCCACGTCATAATAATGTCATGCAATTCTTGGACGTTTCAAAAAACTGTTCAGTGACTTGATTCAAGTTCTCCACGTTTTGAAAAATAAGTTATTTTAATTTTGATTTAAATGTTTTTTTTATGAAAGAACTTAGGGAAGCGATCTTGTCTCAAAATCACTGGCGTAGCCAGAAGGTGGCCGAGGGAACCCGAGCCCCCTCAATCAAAATGCCACCAATGGCAAAAATTTGTCAAAAAAGCCTTGTTTCTTCATTTTCAGTTTCTTTTAGCAGCTTTGCGTACAATAGCACCCGCGTACAACAGTAATTAACAATAAATAATATTGACGACCAGAGGGCCCGACGCACCCCCTTAATTCAATTTTTTCTACCAATTTAAACGTACAACCAGGGTGAAATCAAGAGTTTTTGTCCTAAAAGTTGCTACCTCAGGCCCTCATCTAAACTCTTTATGAGCGTAATGCAATAACCAGCGTCGTATTTGCCATATGGCTTAGTGCCAGGGCCCTGCCCTCAGATAGAAAGACTTTTTTGGTCTTCACATATATTTGGCAGGAAGATGTAGCGAAAATCCCCTAAGTGCCAGGGGCCCCGCGCAATGTAAATCCGGCCCGGGAATAACATGTTTAGTAAGCGTAACCATCTATTGTACCATTTTTCAATAACGATTCACCTCCACCTCGCCAGTTTTTACGCACAAAATACTTTTAAAAAAATACCTAGGGAAAATGCTCATTGAACAAATTACTGAATTTCAATTGAAGAGGCCTGTGCCCTTTGGCCGTACATGTACTCCTATAACTGGTAAAATTCATGACTAAGCAAAAATCTCTAAGAAAAATCTTCGAGTGGATCATTACAGTATTTACTGCTAATGTAGGTATTGCAGGAGGCAATCTGCCTTACTTCCCCCTGTGGACCAAATCACTTACAATTAAAATTTTACACCATAATGCAAGATTCTAATCGTGTTTTGAAATTTAATTGCGACAGAAGGATTGCATAATTAAATTTTTTCGATTGGCTTTGAAATGTTAAAAATCTAGTTCTTTGAAATGGCTCTGAACTCGTGCGAAATGTGATCCAGTGGGACTTAAATAGCTTTCTTTTTCCAAAAACTTACAAAAATCGCCCAGCGGCAGGGGGCTCTGCCCCCAGACCCCCGCCTGTGAAACGTTTGAGTACACTAGCTCACTCACACACGTTTCCTAAAGTAGACATTTGCACTTTTTAACTATTAGTTTTTGCCCTCTCCCTTTACCAAAATCCTGGTTAAGTGCCATTCTACAATATGTTTGCCCCACAAAAAGTTCCTTTTTTGAAAATTTCTGATGACGTCATTGCATGTGATTTGTGGTTTGGCCCCCCCCAATCAAAAATCACGCCTATGGCCTACGCAATGTGTAGGTGGACTTTACCTAACGGTAGCAGATTCGCTTGCATCGCTGCTCTTTAATAATAATAATAATAAAAAAATTTTTCAGGCGACCTCCAATTGCAGAAAACAAAAAAAGGTCTTCGCAAATTTTCCGCGAGGTTTCTAGCGTTTTCCAACAAGATATCAACGGTACAAAAATAGTGCTGTCCTCGAGCCAAGGACAGGGCAATTTTCGAGGACTTGAGGTTTCAAGGACTTGACCTACGAGGCCAAGGACTTCAAATTGTGTCCTCGAGGAAGTCCTCAAAGCCAAGGACGTCATTAAGGACTCCACCTCTGTCAATCATACCGGGAGATCATAGACTCTTTATTAGTAAACTAAAAACTGACAATTTCCCTTTTTTCTTCACGGTTCATTTGTTTTAGAATATGCCGATTCGTCCCATCAGCATGACTTTTTTTTCACGGTTCAGTCGTTCTACAAATATTTTCAATTAAATCAGTCGAGTACGTGTGAGCGCAAAAAACATTTGCAACAAGAGCAAACTTTTTTCTTCAATGCTCTTTTCTTTTTCTCTGCGCGTCTGTTTATAGTCTACAGTAAATAGAGAGTCGATGGGTGGACTGAGAGTAAATGAACTACGTATAAACTTTCTTTGCTTAGATTGCGTCACGGCATACTGGAAATGTAACTAAAGCTTTGGATTGGTTTTGAATAGCTTTAAGTTCAAACGTGCTAATGTGCAGTCTGGTTCAAGTGAACTGTCTGGAGAATTCAACATGCTAAAATTTGGTTGTTGCAGGTGTGGCATTAACTTTTTTGGACGATGCAATTCGACCAAATGTTTATGTCATCAAAATTTTCTTCTCCATGACCTTAATCTTTATGATGACTAGATGCTTTCAGCTTTATCTCGCTTTCCCATTTCTTGGTCCGAAAATCTACATGCTGAAAGAAATGGTAAAACATTTGTCATATCACGTTTCTTATAAATTAAAGCATGAGGTTTGGTCGTTTAAATATTCTCAAAAATTAGTCCATCGGATCAAGCCTTTTTTCCAGTTATAGAAGCCGGATTTTGTGGACAGACAATGATTTGTTTTTCTTTACCACAGTTAGAATTGGGTGAGGCATGAGTTTAAAGGAGCGTTTAATACAGGACACAACGCAACGCGAAGCGACGCAAAGCAACCAAAATGTGACGTCATTGACAACTTTCGAAAGGTTGCAATCGGTCGTAATCTTCGCGAGCGGCTTCTTCAAATCACTTATACAAAATTGTTGAAGAATGGTTGGCCTATTTTAAGTAAATGATCTAAGCGATCACTCACGAAGACTGTCAAGCTTCGCTTGCGATGCGTCGCATCTTAATTGTTATTGGAAAGTATACATAGAAACCAAAATTACTTCAAAACAATCAAGTGTAAGCATGAGATGATAGTTTACAGTAGTTTCAAATTCGATGTTTTACTTTAAGAAAATTTCCTGTTACTCTAAGCTTGTGTGTAGTTAACTTGAATTTTTTCAGGTGCGCGACCTACTTACATTCATAAGCATCATGACTCTTGTTTTCTGTAGCTATGGAGTCATCATAGGAAGTTTCAGTCAAAAAATGAGGTGAGCATTTTTTAATAATAATATAGAAGTTGATTTATTATAATAACCTGATGATCGCAAACACAATTTTGGAATAAATGGGGCAGGGATTTTTAATAAAATTATCAATTTTTACCATAGGCATAGCCGAAGGGGCTCAGGGTGCCCGCCCTTCGATTGAAATGCCACCAATGAAAAAAAGACGACAAAACTTACTGTTTCCTCAGTTTCAGTTTCTTTTAGCATTTTTGCGTACAAAAGTACACGCGTACAATATTTTAATAGCAATAATATTTATAATGAAGACCAGAAGGCCCAGGACCACACAATTCAATTTTTGCCTACCAATTCAAATCTATAACCCAGGAGAAACTCAAGTTTTTTGTCCTAAAAGTAGCAACATCAGGCCCTCATCTAATCTTTTTTATGAACGAAATGCAGTAACCATCGATTTGTACCAAGTAAGTATAAACAATAATTTGAGCAAGTTTTTATTGACCTAAAAATTAAAAAAATTGACTTAAAAAAATCAAACAATTGACTTTATTGACCTAACAAATTTTGGGCTAAATGAATGATATTTCGTGAGAATTCATAGTCAAACAAACTCTTAATGAATGAAGCACGCAAATTCTCAACGAAAGTTGCAAAACAAGTCTATTTGGTATTGCCAAATAAGCTTAGTGATACGATATAACAATGCAAGCAATTCACCAGGTGGAGGAATCGAAGTGTAGAATTATGTAATGTTTTACGTTCTTTGCTTTGAAGTTTCTGTCCTTTGCCAAGATTTTTTTCAACACGGAAAAGCTTCTCTCTACAGAAGCAGTTGTGGGATGAAAATTTTGAAGTAAACTGTAAGCAGCTGGTGAAACATTTTGTCTTTCCAAGTTTATTATCTTAGAAATGTCATTGTTATGCATTCTTTTTTTGATGTATCGGTTGATTATGCAAGTGTTTTTTTTGAAGTCAAGTTCTTGGATTGCTTCCACTGCTTCTTTGATAGTGTATTTGGAACTTTTCAAAGTTTCTATAAGCTTAACTTTTCTATTAGCTTTTTTCTCCTGGACTACGTTAAAAAAGTACAGAGAGTATTTAGTCCATTGCTATTGATCTTAAACCGTACTAATCCGATTAAATGACACATTTTAATCACTTTGCTTTCTGCCGTGTATTGCAACGTGTGCTTAATTGTACGCCCGTATTTGCTGCTTGTACTACAACTGGCAATTCATGGTTTGGCCGGGCAGCATCTCGAGTCTCGACTCGAAATCGGTGACGTTCCTCGGTGCTCCCTGGCCTTATCCAATGTTATTATTGACTCCAATTTGAATAAGTCTAGATCCGCTTCTAATAGCCTGTCTTGCCAAGAGCCTTATCCTTCATATTTCTGCAGTCATACCATACTCTGGATATAAATATAACAATATTATTCCAAACAGAACACCAAAAATTTGATTCACCCAAAGGAGCACGGCAAAACAAGAAGACAATTATCAGCTAGCCAAATCAATATTAATTAACTAAAATTTACTAGACCAAAATTACGCTATTGACTATATTAACACTATGCTAGACTATACTATTAAAAAACTGCTTCGAAGTCGTACTATAGAAATAGAAACATCAGCACGTTAAAATTTTCTCAACCAACTTATTACACAGCTAGCTTGATACACTAAAACTACGAAAATTTGAGACACCATATCACACATGCTGTCAAAGACTATCTAATTTAAGCAATAGTTGCAGTCTTAAAGATTATGAGATTAAAGGTCTAAAGACAATACAGTTAAAATTACGACAAGGGCATTTCTAGAAGATTCTTAAACAACCACAAAAAGGAGGTTCTAAAATGTTCTAAACAATTAATCAACTACTTGCATAAAAGATGAGAACGCTGCATGTATTCGTTTCTCACGTTACTAGTTATGTTACATAAATGTTAGTTAATACGATGTTGTCTGTGGTTAAGGCCAAATAAATTTCTTACCTCTTCTACTTCTTAACTAGGCATTTATATTGGTTTTTGATTTTGAGTAGTTAATCAGCTAAACCTGGTGTTTGCAAGCTATTTTTTGTTTGAGTTACCAAAACACCAGACCCTTGAAAATTTTCCACAATCGTTTTCAATTCATGTAATTTCTTTGCGTAATATAATGCAGCATTTAACCAGCTTTCCCATCTTGTAAGGGCAGGCTAAGGGGGTGACTTATAGTAGTAAATCTGGCTTGTCTGGTATTGTTTTTAACAGATACTAATTTGAATTTTGCAATTAGCTGATCAGCATCTTGGAAGTGAGATCTGACTTTTATAGCACAATTGTGCAATAAATGTGCTGCGCATGTTGCATGAAATAGCGTGGGATACAACGATTTTAGTAATGCACCTGCAGCCACCATATATTTTGCAGCGCAGACTATAGACCCTTTAGGGCCTGTCTACACTGTGCGTACAAAACTACAAAATTTTTTACCCTCGTACGTCGAAGGTGTCTACGCTATACAAAACGGCGCGTACGAGCGTAACGGCTTAACCGCGTATTCTGTGGGTGGCCATAATACTGTGTTGAATTGGATAACGGAAATCACAGATTTAGTACCATTCTATGTTGTATCAGTTAAATTTGGGTGAGATTATACATCACGGGAAGTAGTATTGTTTTTTTGATTTTCTACCTCCCTTACAAAAAAAAAAAACGTAACATGTAGTCAATCAAGAGTGTTGTGGTGGCAATTAGATAGCGAAGTTTTTGTTGGATGAAGAAAAAAAAAATTTGCACCGTTCAGTGGTCGAGCGTCTGTAACTGAAACGCTAGATCTGGATTCAATTCCTTGCTTGCCGTTCAGCAATAAAAAGGGACAGTGTGAAGACTCCACAGTGTGTGGTAGACAGGTGGACAAGACGTGGCAGCTTCAATCGAAGACCGAAAGGTTCCTTTGCTGTTTGCTGGCCAAAGCAACTGGGTGAATACAACGGAATTACAAAAATTAAGGGCAGCTGATGGGCACTAGAGGGTAGTTTCAAAGGTCCAGTTCTTCCTCTTTTAAATTTCTTTTAGCAGAGAGTGACTCGGTGGAAAGATCTGGTTGCAATTTTTTGCAGGGTACATTTTGTTTTCAGCTTTCAACTGTTTTTCAGTTCATCATTCAATCGTCACTTTCCGTTTAAGTCAAATTTTGAGCCTTTTTCGCCTGTCTCCCATATCAACTTTGATATAAACTTTATCCAGTCCACCTCTAGAAATACAACAGACAGTGCATTATGCGTTGCATGCTGATAGAGATTATCCTCTCGAATTGTCAAACGGTTTGACTGCGCGTACGTATAATGCGTAAAAAAGTGATGCTATATCATACTAAATTACAATCTTTTCCACATTTAATCCCTTCTGCAAAAACAACACGCATTTTATCATTATTATGTTGACTCCTCCCCCCAAGCGAATTGTGTTAACTCCTTGTAATTAATCAGATTCAATTGCATTATAACTTAACTTCTTATTTAATAACTAAAATTTCTGTTGACATGCTTATTGTAGTATTCACCTTTTCTTTTTTCACGTAAACGCTTCTACTGAACGCTTTTTTTTCTACCACTCTGGTAGTTTTGTATCACAGTAACGCACAAGAATTTGATAATAAAAATTTTGGATTTAATCCCTCACCCGCTAAACCTAAACTTATTCGGAGAACTGCTTACCCTAACTTTAGTCGAAGATTGAGAGAAATCTCACAGATTCCAGCTAATTGCACTTTCATAAAACATGAAACGAAAATAGGGTCAATTATGGTAGCTAAAAAATTTTATTACCCTATACTGCAGTAATATTATTACCACTGAAACTGCAGAAAATTGATTGTGCGACCAGAACATTCAATAAGTTTACTGTACTCTGAGGAGAAACTTTTGTATTCTCTCAATAAGACAGATATTGCAACTTCTGTAATACTACTGTATTCAATATTTTCAAAAACTCAATAAACTAAATACGTTGCAAGCAAAAGCACAAAATTCTAAGCGCGAAGCAGTTTATACTTCAGAAAGTAGCATATCGTCAGCTTAGTGAAAAAATGGCCTAAGTCATTTTTTTGCCAAAATGAGTTATCTACATAAAATTGTTCAGTAGCTCGAGCACCATCTGATGAAATACTTTTTATAAAAAATTTCCCGCTATAAAAAGAGTTATGACTGAAAACCAAAATGGCCTAAGTCAAATCGGCCATAGTTCACTGACTTAGGCTAGTTTGGTTTTTGGCGATCAGCTGTTTTTGCCATTATATAATAGTGCTACAGTAAAACTAACTTGACAACCAGCAGTTAACTTTGGTAGGCTATAAGGCGACAGCAAGATAGTTTTTAAAGTCGAGATGCTTGGTAAATGCGGAGGTGGAACAAAAAAGAAATATTTAACAAATGATGCTCTTTCGATTGTTCGTGAAGAATTTAGTGGTAAGTAACAATATGTACGATTTAGATGACTATTTACGTTATTGCTTACTATTATTGATACCAACTAGTAGCGATAGAATGTATGATACTTTAGCAGAACTATAGGCCTTGAGAAGTTAATCTGCGTTTTCAAACTGCAGAGCGTAATAAAATAACGCTGTTACACTTAAACAACTGTAGTAGGCAAGGCCTTTGAGCCAACGTATAAGTGCAGGAGACTATATAGTTTTATGTAGGTGAATCTATTTAGGCTATTTGATTCAGAATCATTCTGATTGTGTGACACACTGATAAGACTAAGCAAAACAGATGGTGACTCGGAAGAACACGTAGTGCCAGTGTCAGTCTAGTTTAGCAGTCAGCGAAACTTGTTTCAGCTGACCATACTTAAGCTACGGCTCCACCAGTGAGAATTATAAATTTTTACTGTATTTGGTGAAAAAAAAAATTAGCCAATTAAGACTGTAAAAATTTATACCGGTACTTCTTACTGATGAAGCCGTAGCCTTAGCAAACGTCTTAGCAATATAGTAGTTCAGCTTTTGCCATACTGCAGCATAATATTTAGCTTTATTGACTGTGAACGACATACAGTAGTTTGATTTACTCGATATAGCGTGGTTTACAGATGATGAATCTGAAAATTCTGATCAGGATGAAGGTAACAATGAGCATGCTGCTTGTGATAGTGATAAGAACAGAAACATACAAAGTGGCAAGAGCGAAAAGTGTTATGCTGAACTGACTGCTCCTGATGTCTCATTCTGTGACAATTTTCATGAATCGGAAAATCTTGACCTTGATGATTCTGTTGTTGACCCGGATTATAATCCCCCTTTAGCAATGCCACGGGGCAACCTGGAGGGGCAACAAGAGGCAAGAGATGAAGGTTCTGATAAAAGAATTTGTGAAGCAGATGTAGCAGAATCGTCTTTTAAACGATCTAAAGAACGGTACTATAACGTAATTTCAATAAAGTTTTTTTTTTTTGCTGTAGCTTCTCCAGTAAATCTTATCAGTAAAAAGTGCTGCATGCCCGTGCAGATTGAACTAAGCTAATTAGGTAAAACTATACTACTATACACTGTGCAGCGCGATCTTAAAAATTGCCAATTATGCACTGAGACTGTAATCTTTATTATTTTTAGAAACTTTGAGAGAAACGTCCGAACCCTCAAAACTGGAAAAAAATGTCATAAGCAATAAACGATTAAAAGGTTTGCAATACAAGGGCCATAAAGGTGTCGAAAAAGAGGAGCGAAAAATGGGGCCTACTTGTGATTCAAAATTCTGCCAAAAATCAAATTTTGGCAAGTGTCAAGATAGGATGGATGATAGTCAAGCGATGGATGCGGCTACCAAAACCGAAACTCCAAAGTCTCGAATGCTTACAGAAAGTTAGCAATTAAACACAATATTGCTGTTTCGCAAAAGTTTTTGGTTGCTGGTCACACTCAAATGGAGTGTGACAGCATGCACAGTGTCATCGAATGCAAGCTGGTGGTCGACGTTTTTACTGACAGAGATTATGCTATGCTTGCAAAAACTGCAAGAATCAATCCAAGACCTATGTATTCCGAGAATTACCTTACGAAGATTTCAAGAAAATGGATGTTTTTCCGGTTGGTAGCATTAGACCAGGAAGAAAAACAAGAGACTCTACAGTGCATGATTTGCGAGGTTTAAAATATTTACCAAATGGAAAGATAAAATTTAAATTAAGGTTGAACAATGATGTTATATGGGAGGTACTACCACAGCATATTAACTCCCAAGCTGAGGTAAAATGGGTGCAGATGTTTCCGAATCCAACTACTATTAAAAAGAGAAAGTTTGATGATTTACAGGCTATGAAGCTCGTCATACCCAAAAGCTGCCATTATTTTTACGATGCTCTTACGTTTGCAGAGTACTAACAATTTTCTTTCCATGATTAATTGTGTGTGTCGTTTACTCAAATGCTTTTCAAGTTTCCAAACTTAAAAAGTTTGCTTGGGTGTTCTGCAATTTACTTTTTTGATTTTAAACAAACCTGCGGAGTTATTGCAACAAGTTTTTACTGCAAAATCTTATTGAACCATGACTAAAACTAAAAAAAAATTATTGCTACTCTGCTTTTGTGTCATAAAGTTAAATTAGAGATGAAAATGTTGTGTAGTTTCATGCTTATCAAGAGCACAAAGCCAGGTTAAAAATGTCTCATTCTAATAAAAAAAAAGCCTAAGTCAATTTCAACCAGTGCCAAAATGGCCTAAGTCAGATTGCGTATTGATGACGTCATTTTATTGCTGCAAACTTACGTCATAACATGGGCCATCAAATTGTGTTGCCAATGTGTAAATTTTAAAAATAAACTAACTTGTAAAAAAATTTGAGAATGTTTTTTGCGTTTTTCTCAAAATGAAAAAAAATGACTTAGGCCAATTTTTCACTAACCTGACGATATGGGGCATCTCTTACAATTGTAATGCTTCGGAGGGAGCAAGGAACATTTCATCTGCTTGTAGCTTCACGTAGATATCAGTGCACGCTAGACAAGCAGATATTACTTTTGATGTAGAACTACGTGTAAAGCAGAGCTATCTCATAGGTTTTATCAAAACTTGTGGAAAAGTTTATCGTAAGAGTTTTGCTACCAATAAAAAGGACAAAAATAGGTTCCAACACATTAAGGTATTAAGTTATAATAAAAATAAACAATTCACATCCCCCCTGAACTAATACCAACAAAATGTCGTTGAATCTGACTAGAAGGCCATAGCAACATGCAAAATAAAACAGCTTTACAAAAATAAACTCAATACACAGTGACACACAATAGACGTATAAAGACTACAATAATAAGCTTCTTATTAAGAAATCAAACAGTGGTAACATCTTCAAAGGCTAAATTAAAATAATGTTTATGCTCTCACACATTTCCTAAAAAGAAACAAACTTTCAATTTCATATTCAATGCGAGATAGCGGCAACGAATTCCATACGTTCAGTGATGCATACGAACACACGATTGTAGTATTAGTACATCTACTAGCAAAGCTAAAGCTGGTTGTATTTTAAACCCAATTATTATCAGCATTGACAAGCAAGCTATATCTAGCGCTTGCCAAATCAGAACCAAAGTTGATTCAAGCTTTCAAATACATAGCAGCAAAACAACTTGTGAGTAAAGCAATTTTGAATTGAATGTAAAATTTAATTGCTGAAAAGTCCAAATGTTATGCTAAAAGTTATAACTCATAGTGTGTTATAAAAGCGATGCTGGACAAGTTTGCTCTAAAAATTAATAAATGTGCCTTAAACATTGAAAACGACATTAAAAAAAGGAAAAAAAGCAAACAATTAAACATGATGTCAATGTCAATTCAGTCTCAGAATACGGGTATTTTTTTATACATCACGAACATTTTGATTATAAAACTTTGAAATGAGTAATGCCTGGCTCCTAGAAAAGTCAAAGCAGCAACTCTAACAAGCATCAATAATCACCACTTTCTTAGTTGATTTCATGGTGGGAAAAGAAGAAAATGATACAAGTTTAGTTAACAGCTCTTAACCCAAATCATAATCAATTTTCATTATGGTGTGTTGATCATGAGGCATGATGGAAAAATACAGAACAAACATTAATGGAACTTGATGACTTTACTTCTGCTTTTCACTGTTGCAGTTCCAATTATCTTCTAGACATTGGAGGACTTACAGTAAAACAAATAATAATTACTCCTACCAAAAAAGTTCAAAATTCTGCAAAGAGTCCAAAAGTGCAATTAGCAGCAAGCATATCAAAAAACGTTTCAATTATGCATAAAGCACTAGCACTCAGAGAAGAGTCCAAATTTTTTGGAGGCAACCAGTTCATACAAGACGTTTAACTTAGCCAATTTTAATCTTTGTCCAAACCAGACCCGAAAGATGTTTGCTTAGCCATATCGCTGCTGCATCAAATCTTCTTGCATCAAACTGGTCACATTAAAGTCTAAGCAAAGTACCAGTACTACATTACCGAACAGAGCTATCAAATCAAACAAGCATAAATTAAAGCAATGAAAAAAATAACTTTTTTTAATACTATACAAAGAATAATTTATTCTATCAAAATTAATTCTAGTAAAGATATTACTACTGTGTTTCTTAGACCATAAGGTGCAGCAAACTGGAACATATAACTGTTATTAGGCGCACTGTCATAGTATTGAGAAGTGGCTTCTATAATTATTATTTTCTAGCATAGGGCGCTTCAAACAAATGGCTTTAGTAGCATTTGTTTTTAGGCACAAAATGCACCAAACTATAAGGTGCAGTACATTACATTTAATTAACTAAACTCTAAAAAAAAATTTTTTAAATCTAAATGGTTTAACTCTGAATGAAATCATGATGGAAATCAAATCAAATCTTTCATTATACATGCTGTAATACATCAAAGCGCATGAAGAGTTCACAGCATCATTGCACCTGAGCAACATAGCTGCCTTCAAAGAAATGTGGAAACGATAAAAAGCTGTTGGCAATGCTGTGTTTGATTTGACCAGACCGATTTAAATCTCTGACCTTCCACCACAGAGACAAATGCATTATTGCTTGATGAACTGGCCGTAACAGAGCATAACCTGAAGTATAGATTAAATGCATCAGAGTATAAGTCACAAGTTGGATTTCTTAAAAACTTCAAGTTTGAGTATTACAGGTGCACCTTATGGTTTAAAAAATATGAAGCTTTAAAATTTTAGCAGCACCAAAGAAAAACAAGCAATGCTACTCAGTACTCATGTGTTACAAGAAACTTGAAATTGTGTAGTTGTTGCAGTGATGTGAATACTGTTTTGTTACATCACCACATTAAAAATACTTTAAAAGTGACAAATAATCTTTGGCCCACAGCTAATTTTAAATGATTATTGTAGCTAAAAGCAAATGGTTTAGATGTAACTTTCAGGTCTGTTTTTTTTTTATCTTCATTATAAAAAGGCCTAAAGTTTTTTGTTTTTTTTTTAAATAAAAGCTCAAAGAGCTGGTAAAAATTGTCAATCTAGGGATACACATTACTAACCTTGAAAACCTGACAATGCACTGTTAGATTGGTCATCTTTCTTAAAAATTTTAAGCATTAAAGATCAACCTTGCTTCTTTATAATCAATAAGTCTCTTTGAGTCTGGACCTAAAGTACCATATCATTGATAAATTTGTTAAATTCCAATTCTCAAAGTACTCACAGTTACTATTTGTTCACTACAATAAAAACTCGCTAATTTAGTCTTAATTTGCGATTCTAAAAAGCAATATTGCAGAATATAAAACCTTTTGATTTCACTATCTTATTGACACTGATAGTAGGCCAAATCTATTGGCTTGACAATGTTTGTGCTTCAACTCAACTATTTGTGAAAGTCTAATTAAAACCTGATGGTTGCTGAATAATAAGTGTGGACATCTTTAAATAGAATAATTTTACATGCCTAGGCTATATAGCTGCTACTGCACAGCCGCATCATATCAGTAGGCTGGTATCGGTATGCCTAGGTTATTGCATTTTATTTCTGCTTTTATTATGGTAGGCTAACTGATACAGTAGGCTCTAGAAGTTTCAAGCTTCATTGGAATAAAAAATCAAAGCCTAGATTTTATTGGCAAACTAATTTTTTAACTTTGCATATTTTTTGACAGTATCCTAGGCTACTAAGTTTCTAGCTTACCCAGTTACCGGTATCTGTTATACAGCATTACTGCACCTGTACCAGTAGGTTAAATCTTTTGAAATAAACTAGCCTACAGCAGCTATCACGCTAGGGTAACCAGTTTACTTTGACAATGTGGTATAGCCTAATACACTCTAGGTACAGGTGCCACCAGACGTAGACTTATCGTACCATACTGGCAGGCCTACCGATAGGCTACTGGTTTTGGCGTAGGCAAGTCCTCCTGGTCTGGACTGTGATCTGCATTGCCACACCGCACATCGATTTTATTTTTCAATTTTTTTTACTTAGACTAGGCTAAACAAATGTTACATTAAAACAAACAATTCATAATTCATCATAATTCACTTTTAGGCCCATCGACCTAGTCGTCTTTTTTGCAAGTTTTTCCTTATAGAACCACAAATTGACCATTCTCATGTTAAATTACACTATTTCAAACCAACACGCATACTTTCACTTTTGAAAATCAACTTTATTTCAACAAAACTAATGAGTCTAATTTTAACCGAGCTCCAGACGTGGCAAACTAATCTTTGAAATTTCACGCAAATTGTGAGCTTGCGAGCGTACGGGCTAAAAAATTTGTTCTTTTAGCGAATTCTTTTTCGCTGGCAATTTCACGCTGGTAAGGTGATACGCCGAAAGGAGGTACGCCTGGGCTTACGGAATTTCTTTTAAAACAAACTAAGGTTACTCTCGTAAGCTGACGATTTTATGCACAGTGCATTCAGGCTCTTGTTAGTAGACTAGAAACTGACGCACGAAGAAAAAACGAAGAGAATTGAAGCGAAAAAAGCTGCTCTCGCTGCAATATTTTTTGTGGCCACGCATGAGTTAATCGACGCGATAACGTTTTTCGCGTCAAGTTCAAATGCACAGTACAAGCAGAATCCTAAAAAAACTTTGGCAATTTGAAGCTTAAAACTGTAGCCATAAAGCTAGATCAGCCTGCAAAAAAGCCAAAAAAAGTTTCCTGCCGAATTAATGAATTTGCACAAAAGCAGCTGGATGTGGAGGTGGTAAAACTACGCAAAAAGATGGAGTAACTTTGCTCATACTTGATACTTTTTTAAAATTCAAATTGCATTATGAATTTGACGCAACTCTTCATGAAATTAATGTAATTTGATTTTTATGACAAAAAAATTAATACCTTAATTTTAAATTTATTTCAGCAATTAGTGCAAAACTTTGCCGATTTCCATTTTTGACGTTGAAGAAATCTATTCAAATAGTTGAAGCATGGTTGAAGTTGCGGTTTTTGCTCTTATATCTTGCAAAAATATGCTATATTTGAATAGAGTCTATATGATTTGATAATACTTTCTACGAAAATTGATTGCATATTTTTTTGAATTTGATGTAAAAGAGACTTTAGCCTTAAGTTGGTTTTATTTATTTTTTTTTTACGCTACGCAAATGCGCAACTTAAATTTATCAGCTTTCTTTTTCTGGCCCTTTTTTTAATATGCCTTCAAACAGTAAAAAAATAAGTAAGTTATTAAAAAGTGAAAATCGAAATCGGTGCCAGATAGCAAAAACTATATACCGGAAACTTTTTAATTGCATTATCAGCATAATTTCTGATTTGTGCACTAATAAAATCGATTCGTGTTGTACTTTTTTTGTCACATTTTTATCATTGGTGGCATTTCAATTGGGGGGGGGGCGGGTCCCTCGATTCCCCCCTCTGGCTACGCCCATGGTCTCATCAGTAAAAAAAATTAAAAACTAACGAAAAAGAATAAATTTCTCAACCTAAAAAAATTAAATTCTGTACTGATTCAACGCACTAAGTTCTTTGTGATTTTCTAGATTTTGCAAGCAAAACGGCAATGATTGCGAGTTTACAAAATTGCTGTGGTAAATTGCGCACATGACAAAAAAAAACTTTTGACTGTTGTTCAAATTGAACTCGCTTTTGCAACCTTACGATACTGAAAAGCAGCAAAAAAATATTTACTCGAGCTTACAAAGAATTCGAAATTAAGCAGCATGATCACTAGAATAATTGACGTCGACGTTTTTAAAATTTAAGAACAAACGATTCTAAAGATAAGCAAAAAATTACGAACAGCCAGCCTTAACCCAAAATTTACTGGTTCTTATAAAACCTGTATTGCTCTTGTTTTGGAAATGGGAGGTTATTGCGTTGGTTTTATTCCCGTGTGATACACAAAAACTTGTGGATGGTTTCTTTCTTGGTATTGATTACTGTCAGTGGTGTAAAGTAACGAAATACTTTTACTTGAGTAGATTACTTAAGTAGTTTTTTTCGGTAACGAGTACTTTTTTGAGTAGTTTTTTTTAAACTACTTTTACTTTTACTTAAGTACTTTTAGTCTGAAGTAACGCTACTTAAGTACTTATTATTTGATAAAAGTACAAAGTAGTTTTAAAATTTGAGCCGCAGTGTTGACTGCACTTTGACTGAGGGCATTTGCAGGCAATCATTCGTAAACGCGTAGTCAGGCTATTCTCCCTTGGTCCTTTCTTTCTTTAAGTTCCACGATTGACTGCGCTCATGTGCTTCTGAAAATGATTGCATTTTTTCCAATCAGGTATCTGTAAGCTGTTGGAAATGACACAAGCGATACAACAGTAGGATAAGATTTGTGTTTGCTTACATCGATTTCTTAATCAGGACTAGAAACCACAGCTCTACCGAATAGTTAGCCTGCAACACCATAAGTTAACCTAATCATTTTAGCACCAATAAAATGCAAACGAATCGACAGTTTTCCTAAAGTCATGAGTCGAGTTAGTAGGTTAGGGTGCATTTACAATCGAGCTGTTCGTAATTAGGGTGAAAGGTCCACTCGCGTTTTGCTGTTCTGTAGGACTGAAGGATTAGGCAATTGCAGAAATTTATTGATAAGTGAAGATATGAGATCCTGGCAGGCGCATAGCCAGGAATTTGCATTGTGGGCTAATTCAGAGGCTGGAAAAAACATCCAACGATCTTATCCCAGATTTTGATCGGTCTTCACGCAGATTGAGTTGGTTTTACAGTCCAAATTTAGGCGATCTCCAGAAAAAAAGATCTTCGAGTTTTTTTTTTGGCAAACTACAAAATTTTAACAATTCAAAAAATACTGTTGTCCTCGAGCCGAGGACAGGCATTTTTCGAGGACTTGAGACTTCGAGGCCAAGGGCTTAACCTTCAGAGGCCAAGCACTTCAAAATATGTTTTCGAGACCAAGGACGTCCTCGAGGACTCCACCTCAGCTGAGTAGCACTGTAGCAGTAAAACTTCATCATTGAGTAATAAACTGATGAAATGTTTAGTTTCTCTGTTCTTGAGAACAGTGTCTTGCAGTTTGAGGGCCTGAGGTTGAACTGATAAATATGCCGCTAAGATGGTATAGCCTAGTGGTTAGAGCATCTGTATATCAAGCTGAAAATTTGGGTTCAAATCTGGTCCAGCCAAGCCGAAGACTCAAAAATAGGTAGCCTACTGCAAACTGTATTTACATCCTCCTGCTTGACATTCTGCATTAAAGGTGATAATGTGCTGCTCAGTGCTTACACCTTTGTATGGTAGAGAGGTGGCAGCTTGCCTCAACGTTCCTAATATCACTTTGCGGTTTTTCTGGTCAAGGCAACACGGTGAATAAATCAGTAAAACTGGAAACAAACATGGTGGAATTCAGGAATTGCATGATAAACTTCGTCTAGGCAGGTTTTCTAAAGTGCTGCAAGTAAATTGAATTGGAATTAAATTAAGCTGCAGTCTATCCTACTAATGTGGCGACAGGACACTGGTATCAATCAATGTGTGACTGTGCTTCACTCACAGCTTCAGTTATGTTTCTACCGGTTTTTATCTGCCTTCACATGTCGTGAAATAAAATCAATTACAAAAATTCACGATAATTTTTTCTTCTTTAATCTAAAAAAAGTTTATCGCAGACTACTGAATTGGCTTTAGTGCGTGACTTTTGGCGCACTTTGTCAATATAGTAGGCTGTTCTCTAATAAGGCACTTCCGCGGTGTTTTTACTTTTTAGCATATAAATTTAACAATGGCAGTGAATGAGTATTTGAACAAATATTTTATGAATTTATTCCTTGAATATAGTAACAAAAAACCTGCACAATTTATATTTCATTACTTCTTAAGATAGTGAGGGGTTAGAAAATCAAGCGCTTGTGGCAGTGATGTGAAGGTAGTCGACCAGTTGTCATATGTCAATTGAATAGTTTGTTTATTTTGCCTGAATACTTTCAGAAATACTTCTACTTGAGTAGTTTTAAAATGACTACTTTTTTACTTTTACTCAAGTACTTTTTTTGATCAGTACTTTGTACTTTACTTCAAGTAGTTTTTTTGTCAGTAACGAAACTTTTACTTGAGTACAATTTTTGAGTACTTTTTACACCACTGATTACTGTATCGTATACAATACAATAAAACGACCGTACAGTTACTGTAGTTTAAACTTTGTAAAGCGATATTTCAGCTAGAAACCAATTTTGCTTCTTTTAAAGAACTTACGCGGCGGTGGCGAGCCGTTGCAATACTGCTGTGCCGCCTGTGCGTAATTAAACTCGCTGTATTGCGCCAAAACGTGCGACGAGTTTGTGGGTCCTATATTTGTGTTTTTGCGCCTGCAGGAAACATAATTCCTTTCGACGAGTTATTGAATTAAATTTGATCGGCCAGAGATTTAAACCATGTGCTCAGACCTACCGTTTTCCATTTATCTATATTTAGGGCCCAATGAAATTCAACCTTTAAACCCATTAGTACCCGCTAAAAACCCTGCTTAGCGAGTCAGAGACCAGGTTTTAACTGAAAAACAAAATTTTTTGTAAACCCCCTCAAATGATAGACGTGTGCAGCATGTTAACTTATTCATCATGATCTATCTGACTGTGGATTCTGCAAATCTTTTATTATAGGCTACTCGCGATATTACGCTGAAGCGTATGACAAATTTGCAGGACCCATTTCCGCGTCATTGTGCTCGTGCTACATGTCTCCTTTGGATAAAAAGTGGCAGTGATGGCGAGGCGTTGACAACAGTGTGTCCGATTTGAGTGGCCAAGATTTGAACCTTAAACCTCCCGCTCCAGAGACGAAAACGTTACTGCTTGATCAACAGGCTGTTGTCGCAATATTGATACCCGGCTAGAGTACAACCTTTAACCTCCAGAATAGTCCACGTCTACTTAAACCAGAGAATGATTAAGATGTTAATTGATGAATCAAAAATAGCTGTTGATAGTTCCGTTAGCTTCTTAAATTGCAGAAAGCAGCACACCAATCTTAAATTAAGAACCTTCTATTTAAGATTGAAAACAAAAACAAATTCTCCCCAAGCAAAACCGCTCTACTAAAACTTATCGCGATCGACCAATTCAGATCGCACAAACTTATCACGATTGACCAATTCAGATCGCGCACTATGGCTACACAAGCCAAACACAGATACACAACGTCGGTTAACCGCCTACGAAACTAATATCCCGAACACTAGAATTATTACAATTTTGGAAATATTAGAATATTAGAATGAGTGAAATAGAAAGACTCGTCTTTTTATACTACGGCAAAAACTTTCGAATACTCCAGAAAAATCCTTGATAAGTCACAATAAGAAAAAGCATTCGAGCTTATGATAGCAAATCGCAACATAATTATGACATCACAAACTTCAAGTCCAAATATAGCAATTAAAAGTCGTAAACAACTAAGTATAGCTCGGTGACTGCAGAAGATCGTGGATCTCCAGAAAAGATTTATCTCCAACATTCCAAATCAAAAATGCGCCAAAACTAGTAGAGCAATCACGACTACGTTAAGGCAGGCAAATAAACATAGCTCAGGCAATCAAGATTATTATATGTGACAGCCGGTATAGTTCGACTCCATGCCTTGTCAATTCAAAACTTTTTCGCCTCTAAATTCAGCAATTCAGCTTAAGGAAATTCGGAGCCTTGCTTTTTGCGACAACCAAGAAATAGAGTCGAAAACCGCAGTTAAGCTTTTCACATGTAGAGTACACTTTTTAGCAAAAAAAAAAAAATGTACGTGCGCAAAGAAAGAGTAAATATTAAAAGACTTTTTAATACTGCAATTTTTCCTGCAACCAACTTGTCAAGCTTGGTTTGTAGCAAAAACAATTCCTTCGGTTAAAACAAAATTTTTATCGTAAAATAATTATAAAACTAATTTTCCTTAATTATTTATTATATAACCATAATATCAAAATAAATGCATCACAAAGCAATTTAAACAAAAGCGTTTATTCCCAAACGCTTAAAATGCGTCGTTTTGGTTTTATAAGTAAGTTATTACTTTTAGTCAAGATCAATGAAACAGTTTTACATCAAGCAGTTTTGCAGAGTTTTCTTAAAAGAATAGGACAGCACAGTATTTGATATTTTGTTTCTTTGTGCAGTAACTTTTTGTTTGTGGAGTTAATTTAAACTAATGAGTTCCACAGCTGATACGGTACTCTTGAGACCTGCTTGTCTATGAAAAGTGACGTAAGTGTTGTTGGAAGAAAAAATTCCATACAATTCGCTGTTGACATCCATCTCAAGATATCCTCCTGCAAAATGAGTACACAAATTACAATAAAAATCATTTTTGCAACACTGTAGGCGTAACCGGGGGCTAAAAGGCTTTGGTCTCCCCTCCCATGTCACAAATATGCATGCATTATGCATGCTTTCAAACATAATTTGAACCTAACCAAGAAATAAGGAAGTGGTTAAGTAATTTTATGCTGTTAAAGAGTCATAGGGTTTTTAAGTCTTGGCAATTAGTTTTTTGAAATTGCTATACAGACTGCAAACATGCGATATGTCATCCAAATGAGTTTAAAAATATTTTTTTTGAAAAATCGCCCTGTGGCTGTAACTTTTAGCCCTCAATTCAAATTCCGGTAGCCAGAGGTTCTTCCCCCAGACCACCATTTATAAAATGCAATCACATTTGAGCTTTCGGTTCAAGCCCCCTCCGCTTAGAAAAATTGTAGTTACGTACCTAAATAATACGACTGCAATAATTTAATCTATGTTCATTAGAAACATAAGCATGACAACACCACGAAAATTGGTTGAAATAATAACAAAATTGTCTTCCAATTATAAAGTAATGTATAACTTGTGTGTTCGTAGATTTTTATCATAAGTAATTTTAAAAAATGAAGTCATTTGAACCAAAAGTCATTAATTTAAGGCCTAAGCATTTCGCTGAATACCAAACTCCATGCCGAATCAGGAGAACACTTGATCTCTGGCTTAAGAGTTAGTTAGGGGGATATTATTGTTCTCCCCTGCAGTTACTGCTTTGGTTAAATGATTTCAGATCAACAATAAAGACCTCATCTTCCACTGAAACTGTTTCTATTTAATTAAAAATAACAATAAAATACGCCAAGACAATTCACTGCTGATTTACACTTCTTACTGGAAAAGCAGAAGAGCTTGAATATTTTTGTTTTAGTACATTGCCGCATTTATGTTGGTGTTACGAATTCGTTCTTATTTTTACGCCTGCTTTGTACTGCATTCGTAACAGGCGACTTGGGTTAAAGTAAAGTCTTTATTGTCAGTGGTCAGCGATTTCTAGAAAAAACAAATGTTAAGTAACTTAAAAAAACACAAGAAATAATTTACGAAAAAATTAAAGTTGATAAGATGTATAGTAAAACAAAACAAAAACACCATAACGCTGTAACAAAAACAAAATAATAACCTCTGCACATAACTCGTTATCTCATCGACATAATTTATAACAAGAATGTACACAAATATTGTATATTTAACTTACCGATGAATTGGCGTTGCCGACGTAGCACGTAACTAATAATTAATAATTTTGAAGTAAAAACCAACGTTGTTTTGGAAGCTTAGACCTTGCCTAAATCAAAAACTCAACTCTAGCACTAACGGGGAGCGTCAAAGAGATATTGGGTAGAGTAAGTCGGTTAGATAATATCAAAGGTATGACAACGGGCACTTGAGCGACGGCTCAGTGCTAACTATTAAGCATGTCTTTTAAACATGCGGCAAAGGCAATGATAACTTTACTTCAATCTAGAATTTCCTTTTTTACCGACTACTCCCTTGGTTACAGTAAAACAGAAAATAGCCTCTGCTCGCTATAGACACTTAACTGAAATGTGGGTCGACACCGCAAAGTCTCGGCTTGCAAACTCCAAAAATTTGCATACAACACAGAGATTGAAAACGATTAATCAAAAATTTGTTACATCATTAAACAATAAACAAACAAGTGCTTACAACACAACCAGATTTGTCAAGTTTCAACGTCTGTGAATTTTTGATAATTTGCTTGTGGCCTTTTGAATTAAGAGAAAAATGAAGATAATAATGAGCCATGGCGTTGAGTGTAAAATACAACAAATGACAATACAAGGTTCGAAACTTTACTAAGGTGAAAAGAGATAGAGCGGCGCTACAGTAGGCTATTTTAACCTTGTAAATGATTGCTGGTGTAATATCATTCAATATAGAATTTCAAAAAAAAAATTATCAACATTAAACAACACTATATACAGTTACCTGCATTTAAAAGGCAAATTCAACTTACTTTTTGATGCTAAAAGGCTTTTTTATTCGCATATCGATCAATTTTTCAGTATCTTTTCTGCTGCAGTCTTTTAAGTGAAAGTGATGGATGAATTAGTGCACGTGAAAGAACAACACAGTAGGCTAATTAACTGATTACTACTACAACAGTGAGCTACTCCATACCAAAAGCAATAAGCTTACAATTATCTGCAAAAAATTACGCAGAATGGCTCACAATTTTAAGGTTGTGGGTTAAACATGAAGCAAAACTAAAAATATTTAAGCTAAAGACTAGGCTCAGGGCTAGTCTACTACGCTGTCTGCTAATCTCATAAAAATATAATTGTAATTAAATAGGCTACCTTAATACTGTATATGCCAAAAACCCATCTAAGTAAAATGCAGGTAAAATACTTTCCTGAAAATAAAACAACAACTATTTAGTGCAATTTTTATACCCAATGTCTTAGCATTCAACTACCTATAATAAACTGCAACTATTTTTTATCATCTGATGTTAATAGTTTGAAGACCTGCGTTTAAGAACTCTTAAGAAAGTCAGGTTTTTTACCCCAGTAAAAACTTTAACTGCAAATACAGTAACCACCAAGTCCACTTTCGCAGTTCGCATGAATTATTTTTTTAAATCACGTCACGCAAGACTGCTGATTGATTGCTACGAGAACCGTAGGTACTTGTACAGTCGTCCGCGCTTAATCCCGCAATTACGTAGCCTCAGTAAAGTTGCACACTGCACCTGCTCGAATATACCATTCAATTTTTTTTCCTTAACAGGTTAAATAATGAAAAGGTACTTTAAACTAACCTCTTCGTCTGCGCTACACTGCCTACGTTTTTACCTTAGAAAAGTTTACGTGACCATTGACCAATGATTGTCGCGCTTTCTAACTGACAATTTAGACTCAACTATTGATTGCAACACACTCGCATATTATTTCATCTACCTTTAATTATTGCATCAGATTGCACCACAATTATTCAATTACTCTGGGAATTGTAATCAGTAGGGCCTACAACCATTCATAAATTGCCAGATGTAATAAATAATGTGTAAGCGTAACTTATCATTTTCATTATACTTGTTGCTCTTTTTCAGCAATACTAAAAGGAAATTTTGACCGGTAGGTGATGAAACTGATAAGTTGAAAGCTGAGCGATAGTGAAAAAAAAATTGACATTATAGCCCTATAAAAAAATATTGACCTAACGGTAAAAAATTGACTTTTTTTTGACCTATCAAATTAAGAATATGAAACGTACTCTTTCTATCTAAAGCTCTTGCACAAAATCACGTCATTGAAACTTACCACTAAAAAACTGACTTTATTGAAAAAATTTCCCCTAATAATAATAATCCACTTTCACTTCACCAGCTTTTAAGCGACAGAATACTTTTGACAAAAAATAGCAAGGAAAAATGCATATTGAACAAATTATTGAATTTAAATTGAGAAGGCCTGGGCCTCCTGGTCGCACATGTATTCCTAAAACTGGTTATTTTCATGACAACACCAAAACTTCCAAGGCAAATTTTTGAGTGAATTATTGTTTATTGCTAAAAATATTGCAGGCAGCAAGGCACGTTGCTTCCCCCACCTGATCCTTATCACTTTTAAAATTTAACCCACAAGTGCAAGATTTTAAACATGTTTTGGACTTGACCTGTACGTAAATGGATAACTGAACAGAAAACAATTTAAATTTTTTTAGTTGGTTTTCAAACCCTAAAAATCTAGTTCTTTCAAATGACTTTAAAACTGTGTCAAATGTGATCTAAATGGCTTTAAAATAGCTACTTTTTTCAAAAAGAAAATAAAAAAAATTCCAGAACTCCATAGCCACCGGCGGCGGGGGGATCCACCCCCAGACTCCCGCTTGTGATACGTTTGAGTTATTTTAATTTGCTAACCACGTCTTCATCCAAATTAGATATTTTCGGAAAACTTATTGGCTTTTGGTTCAAGTCCTTCCTCTTTAGCAAAGTTCTGGTGACGTGCCAAAACAGGCTCTGACTTCTGATCTTCCATTTTACGATATTTTTGTGCACCAATAAAAAGTCCCTCTTTTCGAAAACTTCTGATGACGTCAATGCATATGATTTGAGAATTGCGGTTTGCCCTCCAATTAAAAATCCTGGATACGCCTCTAATTTTTGCAAAGCATCATCGATGTACGTATTACTTCGAACAACGATAACGTCGTAGTCAGTGATTTTTTTCATTAAGCCTGTTTTACACTGTGGAGGACAATTTTGCCCCTCTCTCGTTTTTTTTTTGTGATAAATCCCTTCAGAAAAAAGATTTTTATTTCAAATTGACTTGACTTTGCGTTAAAATTCATTACAAATAACTCTTGAAACTTTGGAGTAGCTAAAGTAACGGGAAGTTTCCCGATTTTTGAGTTTTTTTATTGAAGTCACTTTACAAAATCTGGGCTTTTTTGGCCAATACTTAACAAAAAGGACGTCATAATACGTTTTTGTGACGTAACTAACTTGCCTTTGCTATTTTATAATTCAGTAAAAAACAAACCTATAAACAAAATTTGAACTGCCTGTGGCTTCACCTCCAAAATGACATATTTTTTCGAAAATATAATGGCCGTAACGTCATAATGACTACGTCATTAACTCAAAACCAATTTTTGAAAAGATTTTTGGTGAACACGAACCAGCACGCCAAATTTAGTACTTCCATGACTTTTGGTTTAGGAGTTCAATAGAGGGCACATTTTTGCCCCCTCCCACCGAGTCAAATGAATTCGTCAAATACTTTGAGTAAAATAGGATTAAAGTACAGTTATTGCATCCAAACTCTATATTCAAGAAAGCATTTGATTTATTGAAACATTTTTTGTATAAGAAAGCACTTGAAGTTATCTGCTATTGGTGAGAAAGTCTGGGTTTCCGTTAATTTCGTGTTTTTGGAGACTTTAATTAAACATTATTAGGAATAAGGAGTTAAGCAAAATCATGATTTGAAAAATTCGATTGCGACCATATGGTTATAGAGGCCTTTCCGTCTTTCTGACTACGTCCTTTGTTAACGCAAAATGCCATCAAGTCTTTTGGTTTACATCAAAGAATTAGTATAAAAACGTTTAAAAATTGTGCGTGCATGCAAATTCTAAATGAAGCTGGTTTACATAAATTCCTGGTGAACAGTGGGCGTATAAAAATATCTCTGTTTGTTATGTTATAGTGAAGCACAGTCAAGCAAAAGTCAAGCAAATATTCACTCACTACCGTGTTTCATTACAATTTCCAATCAGTGTAAACCAGCTTTTATAGCAAAACAGCGGAGAAAACAACGTGACGTTTGCTTTTTTGTTCGGGTTAAGTTGTGTAAGAGAACGTTAGCAAAGCCTGCACATCATTGCTCAGCTGAAAATAGTTAGTTTCAACTTATTTGGAAAAAATTTTACATTACTGGCTTTGCACGAGAGCTGTTTTTTCTTAACTTTATTACTCACTAAATTTTGATTTAGACCAAAGTTTCACCAAATTTTTGATTTAATAGCAGTGTATCTACGAACCGAACTAGTTGTCAGAAAGGGAACTCTGAACTGTGGAGGTCAACTGTTTTAACCTTAATTTGAATGATTGCTATCAAGCAGACAATAATTTTTGTTCTACTATGAAATTTTGCACTAGAAATGTAAAGATGAATTCTCAAACTGTAACAAGTTGTAATCAGAACGATGCTACTTTCGCTATGTTGTGTTTGTCACGTTTTAAAATTTGGATTAAGTTTTGTTTACACGCACATAAATGATAATACAGTACGTGAATTTATTTGTTCAATGGTTACAAAACAATAGCTCGTTTATAGACAAAGACATAGGCGTAGGAGGTTGGGGGCCGGGGGGCACTGGCCACCCCAGTTGGTGTAATGTGTCCAAATTTCGGGCAAAAATTTGGGCGATTTCATATATTTTGGGCGATTTTGCGTCAAAATTTCGGGCAATTTCATGTCTATTTGCCTAGTAAAATATTCCGAGCGCTGGATAGAAAAACCGTCTGAATGTGAGTGAAGATCTTTTTTTTATTTATTTTTTTGAAATCAACTGAAATTGGACAGAAAAACCGGCTCAATGTGGATGAAGACCTTTTTTTTTTTTTCGGAGGTCACCTCAATTTGGACAGAAAAAACGATTGATTTGTCAGGCAACTTTCAAGTCATTTTTCGGGCTAAACTTTGGTGCCCCCTCAAATTATTTTGAGCTCCTACGCCCATGGACAAAGACCTTACACGCAATCTAAGTTTCGATTCCTTCAGGGTATAAAAACAGCATTATAACAGTAAAAAGCCTTGTATTTATATTTTTAAAGGAAATTTGAAAACTACACCAGCGCGGAAGATTTTGTTCTTAGATTGTACAACAACCTTTGGAGAAAGCCTTACTGGCAAATTTATGGGGAAGCACTGGATGATGTGACAGAGCATCAAACTGGTAGGTGATGTAACGTCGGAGTCACTTTTATTCATAAATGTATTAATTTGTTTATTCCTATTGCTGATGTATTGGTTTATTGCTTTTGACTGTTGTTTTGTTTTTTTATTAATTACTTTCAAGCGTATCTTTTTACTTAAACCTAAAGCAATTACTCTAATGCTGTAGGGGCTCAAACGTTTTGTGTTTTGTTGGTAAGTTACAGTAGTTTGTTCCAGTGATGTCAAGTATTTTTACTTGAGTAGATTTTTATACTTTTGCTTGAGTAGATTACTCATGGAGTTTTTTTTCAGTAACGAGTGCATTTTGAGGCATTTTTTGTGACTACTTACCCTTTTACTTGCTTGCTTTTAAAGTAAAGTAACGCTACTTAGTAGTATTTTGATTCAGAAAAGCAGAAAGTATTGTAATTCCATATTTGGAACATAAATTAGTCAGAACGGTGGACTTTTCTAACGGCAATTGTTTAATTCAGTTAAGTTAGTTTTCTTTTCCTCCTTTTTCGGCTGGCAACTCTTGCGTCTGTACCACCACAGCGACTGTAGCCATGCCTTTTCTCCACGTGTGTCCGTATGTATCAGATCCAGTCTGGCGAAAATCAGGTGAAGATGGTTTTAGTTTCACCTTCGTTATTTGGTGTTTGCCCTTCACCGCATACTGGCATTGATGTTTACTCTATTGAAAGGAAATCATGAAAGAAGCAATTAGAGATCTAAATTTGCCAAAAATGCCTTTTATAATTACTAAACGTTTTCAACGCTAAATTCTACAGTGTGAACCAAAAATTTCACACGATATATGCAATGAACAATATCGTACAGTGATGTAATATATTGTGCAATGTAATTAAAAAATGTTTTCAATACGATCAATTTCGACCAATTAGAGATCCCGGCTATTCAATGGGCCATCTATAATAAGTTTGTGTAATTTGGTGACGCAGTGTTTATCAGGCTTCTACCTGCCTTCACATGTTGTGACATAAGTTAAATTCAAAAAATCCACGATAATTTTTATTAATTAATTCAAAAAAGGTTATCGCAGAATATACTGAAATAGCTATGATGCAAACTTTTGGACTTCGCTGTAGATACGTACAGTAGAACATTACACACTGATAAGAAACGTCCTGAATGTTTTTAAATTTTTGCATAATTTAGACGACAGGCCCGGTGAATGAGTATTTGAGCAAAAATTTTATAAAATAATTTTATTCCATGTATATTTTGCATGGCATTAATTTCAAATCTCTAAATTAATTTTGCTGCTGTTGTTTTTTTGATTAATTGTCTTAAATAAAATAACAAAAAACTTGCAAAAATTAATAATTCATGAGTTCTTGAGAGAATGAGGGGTTAGAAGACCAAGGGCTATCTGGCAGTGATGTAAAGGTAGTCGACTTTAAGTAGTTTTGTCGTCAGTAAAGAAACTTTTACTTGATTACGATTTTCGAGTACTTTTCACACCACTGGTTCGCTCTAATCTTAATGAAATGTGCTTTTTAACATTCTGATGGGAATAAAAATATTGAGAATGAAGGAATAGTTCACGCACAGTACTAAAACTCAAAAAAAAAACATTTAAAAACATATTTGACATGCATAACGTACATCGTTTTGTTGCTGTATCCTTTTTCTGGTGAATTGTTATTTGAAACTGTTACTTTTTTATGATCTAAGAATTGCCAGAAATAAATAAATAAATACTACTATTACTTCTACTACATTTCTTGCTTAATTTATCATTGCTAGTGCTTATGAGTTTTGTCAATTTTTTTAACTACTTGTATAAGTAATACAAAGACTAATATTAATTTAGTTGTGATGTTTTTGACGTTTGCTGTCCAGAGTTTTTAATATTTAATTGTTTGCGTGCTGTCTGGCCTAAAGGCTACCACCACGGAAGCCTAGAGAAGAGTCACCAGAATGGCGACTACTTAAAAACAAGCAATGCGAAAAAGTTGTCTTTCCGCAGGAATTGAACTTGTAGACTTTGAATTACCGGTCCACTGCTCTACCACTTGAGCTAGAGAAGACGTCTCCTCGCAGGCTTAATGTTGGATATTTAAACCCAGCAACTTAATGCTTGTTCTATGATGTTTATAATAATTTAGTTGTGGTATTTTTGACATTTGCTGGCCAGAGCTTTGAATATTTAATCGTTCGATTCCTGAGGGAAGACTACTTTTTGGCATTGCTTATTTTTAAGTAGTCGCCGTTCTGGTGACACTTCTCTAGGCTTCCGCGCTCGTAGACTTTAGGCCAAATAGCATGCAAACGATTAAATAATACAAAGACTGCTGGATCGTATTTATCTATAATTAACATCATCACTTTTTAAATGTTAATAGTTCTTTGTTTGTTTTTTATTTCTCTTTTTTTAAGACAAATCAATATGATTAAAAACTGGTTCTGTGGCACTTATTCTGCAGCGTGGTCAAGAAGATAAAAGCGTTGTTTTTACCTCGACCTTGATTGCATGGTCTGGGTTCAAAACCCATCATGGTCACGTTCTTGCGTTCTTGGATAAGACGCTTTACGACGATTATTTCTACTCGGTGGTTTCGAACAAGCATCAAATTTAAAGGGCAAAACTTTGAGGAATCCACAGGAACATTAGATCACTGGAAGCTCCTAAGCAGGTGTGGATTCCTCCAATGACCAAGTAGTTACCGCAATGAAAAGTTTGCAAATCGTCCAGTAGTTAACGTCTAACACTGTTAGGTGACAGGAGGATAAATATGCACCACACAGCTACAACAAAGACCTGTGTGACGGCTGTGGCTTAGAAACTTTCTGTTCTAACATGCATCTCAACTGTGTTAAACTTTAACGAATTCGATCATGG
Source organism: Trididemnum nubilum (assembly GCA_963965965.1). Lineage (NCBI taxonomy): Eukaryota > Metazoa > Chordata > Ascidiacea > Aplousobranchia > Didemnidae > Trididemnum > Trididemnum nubilum. The sequence goes on along the minus strand of OZ014472.1, from coordinate 40,228,882 downwards.
CTTAAGCTGTGTATTTTTTACTTATGTTTTTCTTTAATAGATTTCCACAGCTTTGCAGTGATGCTAATCACTGCTTTTTACGTTCTGTTCGTTAATTTGCTAATGGTCAACCTTCTCATTGCAATGTTCGCGTAAGTACTGTAACGCTGGGGAATTTTTACTCTTATTTTACACGGAAGAGTAAAGCAAAAAGGCCCTCCCTTTCAATTGTTTCAAAATAAATCTCTTCAGAAACAAGCCTTTTTTTAAACCACTTTGACGCTGATTCAAATTTATTCAAAAATAGCTTCTGATAATTTAAAGTTGCTGGAGTAAGGGGCAGTGGCGTAGCCGCCACTTGGCGGTTCTAGCTCAGTCAGCGCCAGGGGCGGCAGGCTGCAAGGGGGCGGCAAAATGAGGCTTCGCAGTGCACACAGCAAGCAAAAAAAAAAGTAAAACAAGAAAATGATTTACAAAGAGGCAGCCAGCACACATTAAAAAACTTAATGTTTGAGTTGTTTTTTGTTAGGTTTTGTATACAGGCAGCATTCAAACTGAATAATGTTGCAATGGGGGACGCTTTGCAGTCGAGTCTAGACGCTATCGGAGTGCGGCAGCAATAAGACCGAAAATAAAAAAAAGATCTTCGCCGAGATTAGTCCGGAATTTCGCGAATTTGCAACCATAATGAGGTGTAGACCAAAAAAAAAGGTCTTCGCCTAAATAGGTACTGCCTTTAGCTGAAGTTTTGTAATAATTGCCATCATCCACCACTTTTTTGTCTAAATGTCCAGGAGTCTTTCTTTTGGTGTGGGAATCGCTAAATCTCAATGGGAGAACTCTGAATCTGGATCTGAGGACGCTTAGTCTCGATGTGGGGACGGGTCCCCACGCATCCCCGCTACTATTTACGTGCTGGATACAGGCCCGGCGCCACGGGGCAGGGGCATTTCGGAGCCTTTTCCCCCCAAATCGCTGCTTGTGCCCAAAAACAAAGTAATAAACTAGTGCCACTGGAGTGCATTTCGGGGCCTGTGCCCCCCCAAAGTGCTGCTTGTGCCCTACAAGCTGAAGTAAAGTTTCGTTCTCGGGCGAAACCACGAGTGAACGTCATTATGAAGACCTAGATTTCGCGACGAAGAAGAATTTTTTTTGGTTTTCACTCCTGAATTCAAAGAAAAAACTATGAAAAAACAGAGATTTCTAGACGAAGATCTTTTGTTTTGCTCTTCATTCTTGTATCTGTTGGAAAAGACTGAGATCCACATCACTGGATCCCGTCGTGCTCCCCCCTGTTCCCCTGCAAAGATCGTGCCCCCCGAGGCTCCGAAAAGAGGCAACATGTCCGGATACACGCTGCATAATTTGGGCGTAATCTCTGTCTCAGCGGTCAGCACTCCATAGCAGTTTCTGCAGTTAGATCTCGGGTGCAGTAAAGCCGAGATATTGATGCCTTTTATTGTTTTAAGTCATGGGAAAAGCACTGGGCCGACATAGTGTTGAGAGTTGGCTGCCACTAAAGATTCAGTTTAGTAAGGGCAAGATGGGTTTTCTGTGCCAGCATCATAATTTTAGGCAGGCGTTTACTACGGATTTGAACCTCGAGGTAGACTACTGGTGTGTCCTGGGAAAAGATTCTTTTTGTTTAGTAGGTGTGATTCAAAGATTATGCAGCTAGTCTGGTTAGTGGTTTTTATTCGCTAAGACTGCTTGAAAGTGAAACTATTTCAAAATTTGCTACAGTCTACTTGGGGGCGGTATTTTCAACGAAAGCCAGGGGCGGCAACATATACTCCTACGCCACTGGTAAGGGGAAGTTTTCCGGTTTTAAGGTTTATCTAAATCTCTTCAGAAAAGTTTGATCATTTCTTGGCTCATTTTTTATTTTAAATGACGTCACAAAACGCGTTTGTTACAAAATCGCTTTGATTTAAGACATTTAATGATTCAGAATCAGGAAACAAACCTACGTGCAAAATGACATCATTTTTGTCAAAATTTGCCGTAAAGTTACTATCACTGTGATGACGTCATCAACCCAAAACTTAATGTTTTCAAAAAATTTTGGTGAACACCTACCCAAATGCCGATTTTGATGATTTCCAGATTTCTGGTTTAGGAGTTAGATATGAGGGTATTTATGCCCCCTCCGTGTAGAATTGGTTGGTAAAATTATAGCTAGGGTAACCCCGGCGTACCGTCTTTCCTGCGTGTGGCACCACATTACCAGCCTAATTATTTGTTAAATTAAACAACGGATACGCTCGTAGGCTTATGATTCCACGCCCAGTAAACCACTGGGCTCACAGAGAATTTAATCTCTTGGTAAGGCCTTTTTTACTGAACAAATACAACAATTTATTGTCTAAAAAAATTTCTGCAGAGGTAATTCAAAGTTCGATTGGAAAAAGTTTTTTGGGGGTCAAGTTTTAGGCCATTTTAATTGTGCCTGCTTTTTTTTTGAAAAATTCTGGCGTTAATAAGTTGAACTTCGCACGTGGCTTGCGCTACAAGGCTTTCAACTAAACAGCAGTGCATGTATTTGAATGATATGTACTCTAATTCAATTTATTATTCTTTTTGCAGTTATACATTTAATAACATTCAAGAAAATGCAATTTTGCTCTGGAAATTTCATCGCTTAGACGTTATCAAAGAATTTTGGGATCGGCCGTGGCTTCCCTCTCCTTTCATTATCGTCGAGGATATTGCCAGAATAATTCAATGGTTTACAAATAGAAAGCATTTACGCAACCAAGCATTTAGTAAGTTCCAAGATTTGTTTACATTAAATGAAGCACATCTGCTTTGAAATTTGCTCTACCTTTTTGAGCCCTATTTGAAACTCTGATATCAACCAAATACTAAGTCTCTTTGATAAGCTATAAAAAAAGCATCAGTTCTGATGTTTTCTGTTGCTTTTAAGATCATAAAATTAGCAAAAGTTTCGTCTTGGAATTTCAAATACACGGTGCTAGTACGCTACGTGCAGTAAAATATAGAATCATTGTATAAAATGCTACTACTTACGTTTACCAATATTTGAAACGTTGATTAGCAAAGCGCTTATTTGCAGAGTCTAGCAAATTCAATATCGTTTAATCAATTTTCTAAGTTTGCTGTGAGGGGCTGAATTAGTAGATGTGGAGAATAGCGTTTATTGCAGAAAAGATCACTGAATTCTAATTAAATCTGTATTCACCAGCACGTTTTCAGGAGACAGCGAAAGGATGTTTCGGTCTTCAAATCAAGCGCACCTGCCCACCTGTCTCTATACCACACACCATGTAGGCTACACATTGCCCCTTTCATTGCTGAAAGTTAAGTAGGGAAGCTATAAATGCCAATTTTTATAGTCTTTTGACCCAACCACGAACCGTGCTTGGGTCTACGATTTCAGTAGCAAGCGCTTTATTCATTCTACCACTAATCGGTTTGCAATGGATTTTATAGAGCGGACGGTTACAATTGACCAAGAGGAGATGTTGCGGAATTTTGAAAAAGAAATTCAGCTACTAATGACGGAAAAGCAAAAAGAAGAAGACAAGCAAAGTGCCATGTGGGTTGTTCCATTATATTTCAACAACTACCCAATACCCTTCGTTGGAAAATTTATATAAAATGCTTATAAATCATCTACATAAGATGGCAGAAGTTACATAAAATTTTTTTTTTAGATCGGACTGTCCGTTAATGAAATATCGAAAATCACCACTAGATGGCAGATGCGAGTATATAAAAATACAAAAATTAATTTTGAGACCCATACTTATGGCAGAAAGTTGGTTTTTGTGTCAAAATATATGTTTTTGGGGATGGGGAATCTAAATTTGGAGTTAAATAAAGGCTAATTTTGCTATAAAATTGTGTTTCAATTGTTTTTTTAGCTTTTTGGGGGATAAATTGGGGTCAAAAATTGGGGGTGAAGGATTGAATAAATTTTTGCGGCAAAAATATTTTTGGGTAGTATAAAGGTTGTTCTTTCTTTTTGACAAAGAATTTAGGACGACAATTGATGAGCAATGTGTGTAAAACAGAACAATTTGTTTGCTCTTATATCACAACCTGACAATTCAGCTACCACGATTATGCAACAAAAACAGCACAAGAAAATTTTTCATTAAAGTGAAATAAAAGTATGGATATGTACATAGACAAATTTTGAGTATTTTAGTTTTACCACACAATGAACCTGAGCAAATAACAATACAGCTGCTAGTAACATGTAATGAGCAATAAGAGAGATTTTGGCCCAAATTATACCTAGCAATATGTCGGTCTTGCTGATCAACTATTATGATAAAAGCTATTTATTCACAAGAATGGTGTTATTGCTGCAATGGTGTTTAGAGCATTTGTGGTCTAAAATACAATTTTAATCATTGCAAAAGCTTTACATGTACTTTTAACTAATTTAGCTCAAAAATACTGTAAGCAAATATGTTGATGCAAATGATATTATGAGCAATGATATTATGATATAGCAAATATGTTGATACAAATTATGATATAGCAAATATTATGATATTATGATATTGATATTATGATGTTGATGCAAATGATATTATGATATAGCAAATATGTTGATGCAAATGAGCATTATACACATGGGCTCAACTCAAAATGATTGCTACTGTATGTCATTTGAACGGATAACAACTTAGCATTGCAAATTTGTTTGTAGTACAATTGCAATTTTACTTGGTATGAAGTTAAATGGCCGGCCAGTTGGTCGAGTGGTAACGCGTTCGTCTTTGGAGCGGAGGTCTTTGGTTCAAATCTCGGGCTAGTCAAATCAGACACAGTGTTGCCAACAGCTCGCCACCGCTGCGATATTTATTCGAAAGGAGCTGTGTTGCTTGGGCGCAATGATGCGGAGATGGGCCTGCAAAATCGTGACACGCTTTAGCATGATACAACGAATATAAAGAAAAATTTGATTTTAATTTGATTAAGTTAAATAACAATTGAAATCACATGCACATAAGAATATGAAAATTGAATGACAATTGAAATCAATTGAATGACAATTGAAATCACATGCACAAATATGCCTCGGGATAAAACAGCTCAACTAAGCACACTAAAAGTTACTCAATACATGAGTATTGATTTAAGTGAGCAAGCAATTCAAATCTGAAATAGTTGATAATATGGTATTTTTTAATAATTTCTTTGTTGTAACCTACATTTTGTTCATAATGAGAACAATTTAAAAAGCTAATCCTTATAACATTGAAATGCGAACTTTAATTGACCTTATTAATTAAATCAGTACTATTTGCAGTTCAGGTTTATTAATTTTTTTTAGGTCTTTGATGATTACTGCCTAAATTTTTCGCGAATGGCCAAAAAATTGAACACTTTGCTTTTCAAATGACTAAAAAAATTAAAATATTTTGCATGCAAACCCTAAAATAATGCAAGCAAAATTGGAGTTGGTTTTGATCAAATATAATGATAAAAATAACTTTGATTAATTTTAGTTAGCTCTTTATATAATTTAATTTGCGCAAGCCATTGCTAATTGATTTATCTGGTGAAATATAATCAAATAAAAATCATTCGTGGCAACTAAACTCATAATGTAGCCCTGGAGAGATTGATCTCTGATCATTGCCCAATAAGGTAAATTTCGTAATTCTGATAGCCGAATTTTTGTTATATAATAATGAAACTACTGTAATTGTTTTGAAACAATAAATATTTGTTTTCATAAGCAATAGATTCAAAATTTGAAACAACAAAGTAGGATTTTTGGAAAGGTTGTTTCAAGAATTACATCATAAATGATGAAGACTACAAACGTCATTAAAAAACAAAAAAGCAATGAAAATTTTTATTGTTAAGACTTTAAGGCATATTTGTATTTTTTATTTTGTGCAATCCTTCATTCCCATTTTTAGGCCTCAACTAAGCCCTCAAAATTAAAAAAAAAAACTTCAAATAACAAACTTTCCTTAAAAATTATCATAAAAACTTTAAATTTTAATTTTGATTCCTTGCCCCAAAAAACATGTATTTAGACAGAAATAGTAAAGCTCGTAAAATCTAAATTTGAAATTTTTCATACTCATGTCTGCCATCTAGAGGTGATTTTCATTATCTCAGCAACCACTGGCCGATTCAAAAAGATTTTTTTGCTGGTTGATCCCTACGCCAGGCTCTATCTGTAAAATGGTGAAATGACTCTTTTGTGGAGGTTGAATATAAAAATGCTCATTTTTTTTTGAAAAATAATGAAATAACCCATGTAAAGATTTTTGTTCCATATTTAGCTTAGCAATGACAGAAACATGCAATTAGTTTAAAGGGGCATTGAAGTCTAATTTTTGAATTTTAACACCAAATTTATAAAAAATAATTGATTAGCAACGTTTTTGTTTCGTTTTTTCATTGTTTGAGGTTAAATAGCTTTAAGGGAAAAGATTTTGAAATAAGGGAAAAAATTTTGCTGGGGCAACACTACATCTAATTAGCATAAGCGATTTCAAAACCAACTTTGCCAAATTATAGGTCTGGGAGTGACGATGTGCCTTTGGCAGGTTTTCTGCTGTGGCTTCGGTACTTAGATGAGTTTTTAAAAGTGGAATTCATCTTAATAGTTTAAATTTGCGTCTTTTAGCACAAGCATATTTGATTTAGTGCACTTAGAAGAAAAAATGAAAAGTAGGCCTATTTTTGGCCTAGTTGTTCTTTGTAATTATCATAGGTGGAGTAGAGGACACAAGGCTCGAGGCCAAGGCCAAGGACACAAAAAAAATCCGAGGCCAAGGCCAAGGACAGCCTTTCCGAGGACAGACACTCTCGAGGCCAAGGACAGGAATGCTCGAGGCCAAGGCCAAGGACCAAGGACACAAGCGCAAGTGCTTTCCAAAAAAAAAAGGTTTTCACAAAAATTTTTCAGGCGATCTCCACAAAAAAACGTTTTCCAAAAAATTTTTCAAGCGCTCCACAAAATTTTTAACCATTCAAAAAATAAAGGACAGGCCAATTTTCGAGGACTTCAGGCCTGGAGGCCAAGGACTTCAAAATGTGTCCTCGACGCCAAGGACGTCCTCGAGGACTCCACCTCTGGTAATTATTAGGGTAAACCAACCTGCATAAATTGCTGTAAGTTAGACTAGACTTTACTGTTTTTTATAATTTCTTAATAGGCTAGGCTTACATACCGTATGTAATGATTATTGTCAGCTAGCGTGTAGCAGCCCTAGTAACAGCAACAGCGACACCAAACGTAGAAACATTTTTTAAAAAGTGAAAGAAATTCTACGAAATAAGGGAAAATATAAATGCCATGATCTTTTGAAGTGGTAATCGTAGAATTCTGAAATTGAGCTCAAAAATTATTTTAAAAATACAAATTTTGTTTCAAATGCAATAAATCAATAAAACTTAGGCTTCAAGGCCCCTTTAAGTACTTCATACTTTAGTTTGAAAATATTATGACAATAAAAATACTTGTAAATATGTTTTGGGATTTCACAATTGGTTTTCAATAACAACAAAACTATTGCATGATATAACTGTACATATTGTTTTGTAATTTTATGGAGTACAGTTATGTAATGCACAGGTGTATTAGAATTTACAGTACTTTATATTGGACCTTTCTGTCTTCAAATCAAGCTGCCACCTGTCTACCTGTCTATACCAAACTCGGTGGAGGCTTATAAAAACTCCATAACGCTGGTTTGTCATCGAGCACTATGTAGGCTCTGTGACAATGCTTACTCTTGGAAATTTTGGAATTTACAGTACTGTGTAATCATTTCTAAGAAAAACTACGTCTGTTTTTTTAGGCACAATGACATAAGGAAAATTTTGTTACAAAAAATTGACATTGAAAGATAAATGAAACAACAAATGATATGGGTGGCAGAAATATAGCTCCTCAACAGCAAGCAATAAAACGCATCAAGTAGGCCCTCCAAACAAACGACCATCGGACTAGGCAAATTTGAATCAAACAAGCTAACCGGGAGCAATTTTTCCAAAGGACTGCCCTGTATTTGAGGGTTTGGTGCCCCTCACCAATTTTTGATGAATGAAACACACCGACAACTATCTGTTTCATTTTATGGTTAGTAAAAAGTTATCTAAGCCTATACACTTTGTTTGAAACAAACTTTTACTTTTATACTGTGAGCTTATTACTTGACATTTGAAAAATTTGGAGAATTTTTTTTGATGTGATACCAATGATATAGCATTTTTGCATGGTTTTGTACCAATATTTCTGATTCTATATCAAAGTTTTTTTGGTACTGCAATTTCATGAAAGTTTCTATGTAGCTTTCGCAAATAGTTTCAATGACTTCGCATGCGTACTTGATAGTAATTATCGTCATTTTACCAGTTTGATTGATATCAAAATACTACTAGAGTTTCCTTTTTGGTTTTCACAAAAGTTTTTAGGTTATTTTTGTTGTACAGTATGTAGTTTATTGGCTAGACTTTGCGTGAGAAATTTGATGTTTTATTGTTTCCGCAATTACAGTGCGTGTTTGTTTGTTTGCTATTTTTGTATTATCATTAGACCGTTTTACGGAGTTTTCGTGTTTTACTTCTTTTAATTGCTTCGACATAATGTATACTGTCTGTAGAAAATCGTAGCTTTGTGATCGTAACACAGTACACGAAGCGATGAGAGAAATGTAAAATAGTTTGCTTCTGACTTAAATTACAGTAACTTCAATAAAATATCATTATTATCACATACTGTTTTAGTTGGCTGGTTGTATTTGTGCTCTGTACTATATATACTATTATGAAAAGCATTCTAGTCTCAGCCCCCAAAAAACTTCACAGCAATTATAATTATTTTTTTGTTTCTTTTTTTTTTAATGCTCTCTTTCTGTGAGGATTGCTGAGAGAGCAGCTCGAGATTATATACCGCCACGCTCACATGAAGAATATCAATGGTCCGCTTTACCAAGTGGAGTTTCGTGCGGTAGAAGTGCAACTACAAGAACTTCCAGGTCGTCATTCAGCGATGTTCCTACGGCGTTTGTCTTGGGCAGAGGGGCTTATTAGACAAATGAGCGACTCTCTCCACCAACCAGCGCTAATGCGAACTCTTTCAATGTGCAGTAATTTTAACTACATTTTATTTTCCAAGTTGCCTTGGCCAGGAGACAGCGAAGGGACCATTGCGTTTACGAGTCCACCCGCCACTTGCCCATCTGTCTACCACTTATGATGGAGGGTTCACACTGTCCTTTTTTATTGCTGAACGTCAAGCAGGAAAGCTGTGAATACCAATTTTTGCAGTTTTTGGTTTGACCCAACCGGGAATCGAATTCAGGCCTAGCGTTTAGAACCAGTCGCTCTATCCATTCGGACTCTTGATCTGTAACGTCAATGTGCTCAACGTTCAGAAAAACAATTGGAGGAAAGGCAGAGTATTCGTATAAGAACTCGAGATAATGTTGCATATAAATGCAAAAAATCTATAGTACCTTGTACGAGTATTTCTATCACTTATGATATCAATACGTTATTCTTTCACTTCATCGCTCAAGAAAGGTGATGCAAAATGAATAACAATCTAAAATGGTATGAAAACATGTTCAGTAGCTAATGATAATCAATAAAAACAATTATTAACTTCAGAAAATGCTGTAAATTGCAATGTCGTGCAAATCAAACGTTGAAAATAATTGTGGGTCTCGTTAGTGTTCGATGCATGGTAATTAGGTTTGTGATGATGAAACAATTTCGAAATACAGCAAAACAATAACCTTCACTATTTTACATATTTTTGAATTTCCTTGTCTGGTGCACAGAAAAATAAAGCTAAACGAAGTTGTTGCGAAGAAGCAAAAAATAGTGAGAGCACCAAAAGTCTAAATAAATTCAAAACGTTTGCTCTACTAAATGTATCTCATTCAGGGTTGGAAAAATTATAATTGGCATATTATACTTAATTACACGATTTTGCTGTAATTATAAACGTTATTGGAAACTTTCAAACTTCAATAATTGCAATTGTAATTATACATTTCTATGCCAATTTTATGAATTTTCACTTACGTTGCTTTATTATGACCATTAACCTATTAATTACACGGCGATAACAAAATGAGTTTGAACAATATCAATTTTATTGCGGACATTATCACAGCTAATATTTGCTATTTCCTGATTTGTCGTAGTTACAGTGCTTCACAGCATGTAATAATTTTCAAATAACGATCATAATTAAAAAAATAGCATGTTGTTTGGGCATTGTATTTTTTAGTTTTGTAAACAGCTCTGATTTACAAAAATAAAAACCATGTTTTATTTGAGATGCTGTGTTTTTTTTCTATAAAAAAAAAAAAAAATTAAAAAACGTGAACATCTCTAAAGCCGCGTTTACACGGGCGACTTTTTTGCAACGCGATTCAAAGATTTTTTATGCGTGAAAATCTCTCTCGCCGAGCGGTTACTCACACGAGGCGAGACTCGCTTGCCGCGATCGCGTTTGGCTAGAATCGCCGACGTATAAGTAACGCCTGAGATTTGCGATGCCGATTATATTTTACGCGACTCGATGCAAGAATCGTTCTCGCTCGTGATTACTTACACGAGGTCGATTTCAATGTCTCGAGAGTCCCAGGACAAAGTAGCGCTCGTGTAAATAGCAAATCGTATGCAATTTACGAGTTGCCCCGGCATAGTGCAATGCACAAATGCTTTGCGAGTCGCTGGCTGCGAGTATCCTATATTTACTTCATAAACTATTGTTTTCGTAGTACAACGTAGTCTGTAGTGCTTTTACCGTAATCAATTATGATTTCGTTACTAAATTTACTTCATACTAGTTTGAAACACAGAATTGATAATTTTGTTGTTGATGCTGGTACTGGTCTAAAGCCGCATTTACACGGGCAACTTTTTTGCAACGCGATTCGACGATTTTTTATGCGTGAAAATCTCTCTCGCAAAGCGGTTACTCACACGAGGCAAGACTCGCTTGGCGCGATCGCGTTTGGCAAGAATCGCTGCCGTGTAAGTAACACCTGCGATTTGCGATGCCGATTATATTTTTGCGCGACTCGATGCAACAATCGTTCTCGCCCATGATCACTTACACGAGGTCGATTTCAGCGTCTCGAGAGTCACAAGTCAAAGTCGCGCTCGTGTAAACAGCAAATCGTATGCAATTTACGAGTCGCCCAGGCATAGCGCAATGCACAAATGCTTTGCGAGTCTCTGGCTGCGATTATCTAAGTTTACTTCATAAAATATTGTGTTCATGGTACAAAATAGTCTGTAGTGCTTTTACCGTAAATAATTGTGATTAAATTTACTTCATATTAGTTTGAAACGAAGAAGAAATAATTTTCTTGTTGATGCTGTCACTGGTCTACTGCAGACACGGCAGTCATGAGCTGATTGCTGATAACTGTGAAGCCAATCAAGCAGGGCTTTAACCCTTAAAATGTATGATAAATTAACCACAGGAAACAGTACCTTAATTGTATTTTGTTTTTATAATACCGTAAGTACACTGTTTGCATCAGAGCCAGTAAATTTTGAGTTGAGGCTGACTGTTCTTAATTTTTTGCCAATGTTGAGCATCAGTTGCTCTTAATTGGTTCTTAAATTTTGAGATCATTGATGTCAATTATAGCGACAATGTTTGTTAATACGTAATGGTCTGTCTGCTTGTAAACGCCTTTTTAGCTGCTTTTGCAGCATCGTAAAATTGCGGAAAGCAAAAAAGCAAGCTCTAATTTTCGTTTGAACGAGAGCCAAAAAGTTTTTTTGTTACCTGCACAATGCGCAATAACACTCTATACTCTCGAAGTTATTCAAGCTCTTTTGTTTTGAATCAGCACAGAATTTAGTTTCTTTTTTGATTCGGCATTTCTTTTTCGGTTGTTCTTAATTCTAGAATAGCTAAGACAATGAATTCACAGTAATAGCATTTGGACAATATATTTTGGAAATGGAGGTGCTTGTTACAGAAGCCCTTCGTTACAATATGGAGCCTTCACCGTGTCCGCCTGGGCAAACCACAATTGAAATTCTTCAACTTGAACTGCATTGTTCAGACAAAATGCATAATTTGGAACAGTAAGACATGACAAAATATATCTGAAATTTAGCCTGAAAATAATGAACTTAAAGAGTGCCATACGAGCGGTCTTGAAAATGAAATACGTCTGTTTGCCAGTTGCTTGAATGAAAAGGAATGCCAGAACAGAGGTAACTCGGCCAAACACAAAGGCGTGCAGGAATTACCAAAAAGCGCGTAATTTTTAAAGCGTTGGCTGCAGGAACTAAAGTGAGGCGCACAAACTGAGCAAACTAAAAGGACAAAGCGGCCGGATCAAAAATAGAGCGGGGCAACACAAAAAAGGTCAATCGGTGCTGTGACAGTGCTGGCAGAGTAGGCTGATAGACTTTGTATACAAGTACCATCCACTGGTGTTTGTCGGCTAAAAACGTGTTAGCGTTTGCTTTCTTTTCTGACCCGAGATTGCTAGAGCCTACCGGCAATTCTTACGATTAAAATAACCACAGTTAAGTGAAGAAGCACAACACCTACTGCCCCGCATATTGTGATTAAACATTAATTTCATGAAAATGATGTTTATAATGAAATCATGTTCTCAATTTCGAGTGGTTTTATGGGGCTTTTTCGTTTGAATAACGCCAGGAATGAGTTTTGACATGAAGTCACTGGCGTATTTTTGTTCAGTTCATAATAATTCATCCTACGCACTATACTTACTGTAATTGCCTATCGTTTAGCAAATGCATGCGCTGCTTGTTTTATTATTGTGGATATTGGTGATTTGTAACAGCTGTGGTTTAGTAGCTCCATAAAAAAATTACATGAAAACACGTATTATATGAATGCTATCGTGGATTTTTTGAATGTTGGTTTAATTGAAAAAGAGCCAGTACTTCTGTAGTGACAAAAGGCGCCTGGTATCACTGCAGAAGAACTCAAAAAGTAAACTTCTAAAAACAAAAATAAAATTTAACCATTAGCATTTCGAATAGTATATGACAGCACAGATCTCCTATAAAATACTTGTGCACTATTAAGCAAATAAACAATATGAATTTGTCAGTTACACATGCTTGGAGAAAAAGTAATGTCAAAAGTGTTTTTAGAATTAACTGCACAAAAATATTGATAAATTTTATTGTTTTACCAAACATTATGCATAACCAAACAAGACACACAGTCAGAGATGGGTTGCGGTAGAGAAAAGCCAATATCTAAAGGGTAAATGACAGAATTTTATAATAAATTATGAGCATTAATGCCCGCTTGACTTTGCTCCATCCAAGCCAACTCAAAATAGCATTTACGTATCACACATTCGGCTCGAGCAGCACGCCGCCGTTGCTGCTTCATCTTTCACATTGCATTCTCATTGCAAGTTTTGACATTAGCTGCTTAATAGTATTTTTCGTATTTCGTTTTACGCTTGCGTTGGCTTCATTCATTTTCTTTTCAAAATTCCAAAGCGTGATTGGCGCGTTTGAAGTGCTTTTGCAGCAGTTCGCTTTTGCAAATTCAAAACCAGCAAGCAGCGCTTTGAAACTATCTCGCACCGTGTAAGTAAACAGTGCGATAGCGACTCTTCCGCCGACTCGATTTTGCAAGAATCACTGGCACGCAGTCTCAACGTGTAAGTGACTTCAGCGAGTTGCAATCGAATGCGAGCGCCGCGTTAAAATCTCTCCCGTGTGAGTGACTGCTGCGATTTGATTTTTCGGGGGGCGTGTCTGGCGATATCGCGCAGACAAAATCACACTTGAATCTTGCGCCGTGTAAGTGACCTACGCGATTTGAGAAAGAAAAAAGGCAAAATGTCGATTCTCGCAGCTAAAAGTCGCCCGTGTAAATGCGGCTTAATGTAGATACGGCAGTCTTGAGCTGATAACTGTGAAGCCAATCAAGCAGGACTTTAACACTTTATAAAATATATGATAAATTAACCACAGGTAACAGTACCTTAATTGTATTCTGCTTTTATGATACCCAGAGGTGGGCAGCGCAAGTCATAAAAGTTGCACCGCCAGCGCACGCTCAACTACTCTGAAAATCTTGCGCTGTAAGCGTTTCCGCAAGCCCAAAAAAATAATTGCGCCGCAAGCACAACCGCTACCGCAAGCGCAAGTGTAACGTTTGGAAATTTTGATTCTAATTGACTCACTGCTCAAACCTCACTAAATTATGGGACGAAACCAATATTCAAAACAAATTATGCATGCTACCAAATTAGTGAACAAAAAATTATTGATTTTCTTTAAAAAATGCAAGCATTTGAAAATACGCATCGGTTAACCTCTTTGGGCGAAGAACATCTTTCTACCTAAAGAAAAAATACTCTTAACACTCGCACTCAAGGAACCGCGGTGTTAAAAAATTCTCTAATAAAGTCTGCATGTGGTGGTAAGCGAACGACTTCGGAGTCACTGTTTTTTCCTAATGGCTCTTCAAGGAAATTTTTTACAAGCTTCGATACATATTTTGTGCTGTTGGAGCAATTAGCTTCACCCTTTCACGAATGGAGCACGCTAAAAACGCATCCTGTTTTTGTTTAAAGAAACTGAACCATCTAGGTATTACATATAAGAGCTTTACCAATGCTGTCCCTCCTATTTGCAATATCTTTCAAGTTTTCCCGCACTAGCAAAAAAGTTGTAATCAATAGTTTTTGTTGTTCTTTTTTTTGAATTATGGTAAAAAAGGATTGTCACGAATAACGCGGTTAATGCCCATAGCAAGTTGAAGATTGTTTAAAAACGACTAGCGTATTTCTAAAAAGACAATTAAAAAATTTTTTTTTGCGTATTAAATTTGATTTTCCAATCGTTTTACTCGATTGGAAATTTTTTTTTTAAAAGTCGGCAAAAAATATTTTCGAGAGAAACGTTTCAGCGAAAGATTACTCGAGCTGTAAACCCAATAAAAATATTGCAAGCAGTAGACGAATGGAATTTCCCATAACGAAGCTTTTATGAACCTACCTCGTCATAGGTGTAGCCAAGGGGGGAGGGGCAAAACCGAGCATCCCCAATCGAAATGCCACCAATGATAAAAATAATAACAAAGCATTATGTTTTTTTTCGCTTGCAGTTTCTTTGAGCATTTTCGCGTACAACAGTATACGTGTACAACCAGTACTTAAATTGTAGGGGGGACGCGTCCCCCCATCGAGAGCTAGTGTCCCTCCATCGAGATTTGGCATCCCCCATCGAGAATTTAGCGTCCCCCATCGAGATTTGAGCGCTGGATGATCAGACGAAAAAGGGCCTGTCAGAACGAACAAAAATCCCACAAATTCTGGCCGAATATGGTCTCAAAATGCGGTGAAGATCTTTTTTTTTTGGTCTTCACTTGATTTCGGGGACAACTCTTAATTTTTTGGCGAAAAAAAAAATTTTTTTTTGGTCTTCACTCAATTTCGGGGACGGTTTTGCATAATTTTCACTGAAGTACTCTCGCATTCTGACTGTGTTTGGTCAAGACTGCAAAAGCGTTTCCCATGCAAAATTTTACAGTTGAAGTTCTGCGTACAGCAGACTAATATTAACGCCCAGGTAAATGGCCTGGGCCCACCCCCTCAGATCAAATTTTTGCCATCCAATTTAGATGCATAACCCGTATTCATGACAAAAACAAAGTTTCCCAAGGCAAATATTCAATTGATTAATTTCTGCTAAAAATATTGCAAGAGGCCATGTACTTTGCTTAACCCCAAAATTCAAGATTTTAAACGTGTTCTGGACTTGATCTGTAAGTAAAGGGAAGACTCTCCAATTTGATTGTTTTAGTTGGCTTTCAATCCTTAAAAATTTAGTTATTTTAAATAGCTCTAAAAACGTGCAAAATGTGATCCCAATGGCATTAAAATAGCAATTTTTTTCTGAAAAAAATTTCGAAAAATCGACCAGCAGCAGCCCCCAGACCCCCGTCTGTGATACATTTGGACTAAACTAGTTTGCTCACCACGTATCCCTACTCAGACAACTTTGGAAATGTTTTTAGCTTTAGGTTCAAATCCTTTTTCTTTGGCAAAACCCAGGTTACATGCCAACCCAGGCCCCAGCTTCTGACCCTCAATTCTACGGTATCTTTGTCCCGTAAAAAGTTCCTCTTCTTGAAAAATTTTGTTGACGCCAATACGTGTGATTTGTGGTTTGGCCTTCCCCCCAAATCAAAAATTCTGACTACGCCTATGTACCTCGTCAATGTTTCTTAGTTAACTTTAATCACATTTGATTGAAAAGCATACATTCATTATCGTATTTGACTTGCGCGATTGCGCTCAAAATTGCTAAAATACTTGCAGCGCAAGCGTCAGCGCTACCGTTTAAAAGTAATTGCGGGGAAAGCGCTATCGCAAGTGAAATAGTTGCGCCGCAATTATTGCGGCGCAAGTGCCCACCTCTGATAATACCGTAAGTACACTTTTTTTATAAGAACCAGTAAATTTTGAGTTGAGACTGGCTGTTCTTAATTTTTTCCCAATGTTCAGCCTCAGTTGCTCTTAATTGGTTCTTAAATTTTGAGATCATTGATGTCAATTATGGCGACCATGTTTGTTAATTCCCAATGATCTGTCTGCTTGTAAACGCCTTTTAGCTGCTTTTGCAGCATCGTGAAAATTGCGAAAAGCGAGCATTAATTTTCGTTTGAACGAGAGCCAAAAAGTTTTGTTACCTGCGCAGTGCGCAGTAGCACTCTATAGTCTCAAAATTGTTGGCAATTTTGCTCGCACATACCAGAAAACCGATCAAGCTTTATTGTTTTGAATCAGTACAGAATTAAGTAACTTTTTTGATTTGGAATTTGTTCTTTTTCGGTTGTTCTTCCTAATTTGTTATTAAATTTTGAGCAAAAATGAGCCTCGTGTTTTTACAAATTATTTTTTGTATAAAAAAGTGTATTCAATTTTGTCATTGCTTATATTCCGACATAGCAAAAACAAAAGTTAAAAATTTGAAAACCCTAGAATAGCTAAGACAATGAATTCACAATAATGGCGTTTGCACAATATCCTTTGGAAATGGAGGTGTTTGTGACAGAAGCCCTTCGTAACACTATTGACTGCAGGTGCTCCAGCGAAACTCTTGAGCCTTCACCGTGTCCGTCTGGGCAAACGACAATTGAAATTCTCCAACTTAAACTGCATTGTTCAGACAAAACAAATAATATGGAACAGTACGGCATGGCAAAAAATAACTGAAATTTAACCTGAAAATAATGAACTAAAAGAGTGCCGAACCAGCCTTCTTCAAAATAAAATACGTCCGTTTGCCAATTGCTCGAATGAAACGGAATGCCCGAACAGAGGTAACTCGGCCAAAAAACGCGTAATTTTTAAAACGTTTGCAGCCAATGACTGCAGGAAATAAGGTGGCGAGCGCAAACTGAGCAAACTGAAAATAAGAAGCGGCCGAATTCCGAAACTAGAGCGGGGCAACACAAAAAAAAGGTCAATCGGTGCTGCGACAGTGCTAGCAGTGTAGGCTCACGCCCTATGCTCACTCGTTGGGTCCAGCATCTTGTATACAACTACAATTCACTGATGTTTGTCGGCTAAAAACGTGTTAGCGTTTGCTTTCTTTTCTGACCCGAGTTTGCCTGTAGCCTACAGGCATCTCTTGCGGTTAAAATAACCACATTTAAGTGGAAAAACATAACATCTACTGCACCGCATATTGTAATTAGACATTAATTTCATGAAAATGCTATTTCCAAGCAAATCATATTCTCCATGTCTAGTGGTTATATGGCGCTTTTCCAATAGAATTACGCCAGAAATGAGTTTTGACTTGAAGTCACTGACGTATTTTTGCACTTTTCATAATACTTCATCCTCCGCACTATGCTTACCGTAATTGCGAGCAAGCGTTTAGCAAATGCATGTGTAACTTATTTTATTATAGTGGATATTGATGCTTTGTAACAGCTGTGGTTTAGTAGCTCCATAACAAATTTACATGAAAACACTTATTATACAAATGTTATATGGATTTTTTGAATGTTGGTTTAATAAAAAAAAAAGCCAATGCCTTGGTAGCGACGGAAGGTGCCTGGTATCACTGCAGAAGAACTCAAAAAGTAAACTTAAAAATAAAATTTAGCAATTAGCATTTCGTATATATAACAGCACAGGTCTACTATAAAACACAAAATACTTGTGCATTATTAAGGAAATAAACAATATGAATTTCTCAGTAACTCATGCTTGGAGAGAAGGTAATTTCAAAAGTGTTCTTAGAATTTAGTGCGCAAAAATGTTAAAAAATTTTACTATTTTATTTCACCAAAAATCATATGTATAACCAAACGAGAAGCACAATCAGAGATGGGTAGCAGGTTGCAGTGGAGAAAAAACAAGACCTAAAAGGTAAATGACAGAACTTTATAATAAATTTTGAGCATTAATGCCCCCTTGACTTTGCTCCATCCAAGCCAACTCAGAATGATATAGCGTAAATAAGCTTTTCGAGTAATTTCAAGCGTTTAGTGCTTCATCTTTCACCTTGCATTTTCATTGCAAGCTTTAACGATATTAGCTGCTTAATTGTATTCCCTGTATTTCGTTTTACGCTTGCGTTGGTTTCATACAATTTTGTTTTCAAAAATCCGAAGCGTGATTGTTTCAAACGCAAAAGCTGACAAGCTGCGCATTTGAAGTGCTTTTGCGGCAGTTGGCTTTTGCAAATTCAAAACCAGCAAGCCGCGCTTTGAAACTATCTCGCACCGTGTAAGTGAACCAGAGTGATAGCATCTCTTCCGCCGAATCGATTTAGAGAGAATCAATGGCACGCAGTCTCAACGTGCAAGTGACTTCTGCAAGTTGCAATCGTATGCGTGCATCGCGTTAAAATCTCTCCCGTGTGAGTGACTGCTGCGATTTGATTTTTTTGGAGGCGTGTCTGGCGATAACGCGCAGACAAAATCTCGCGTGAATCTTGCGCCGCGTAAAGCCGCATTTACACGGGCGACTTTTAGCGGCGAGAATCGACATTTTGCATTTTTTCTTTCTCAAATCGCGTAGGTCACTTATACGGCGCAAGATTCACGTGAGATTTTGTCTGCGCGATATCGTCAGACACGCCCCCAAAAAAAATCAAATCGCAGCAGTCACTCACACGGGAGAGATTTTAACGCGATGCTCGCATACGATTGCAACTCGCAGAAGTCACTTACACGTTGAGACTGCGTGCCAGTGATTCTCTCCAAATCGATTCGGCGGAAGAGATGCTATCGCACTGGTTCACTTACACGGTGCGAGATAGTTTCAAAGTGCGGCTTGCTGGTTTTGAATTTGCAAAAGCCAACTGCAAAGAAGATAAAAGCTTTTATCTTGTATAAGTATGAGGCTTTTATCTTTTATCAACTGCAAAGCGCGGCTTTTATCTTCAGCGAAGTCTTAAGTTTAGATTTGTTTTTGGTCTGGCAAAAGCAAATTGAAGAGACCGAGATCAGTCTTTCTATATCAAGACGAATTTTTTCTGCATCGAGATCAAGATCAATCTCCTTCTACATCATCGCGCTCGAGATCAATCTTTCTACATCGAAAATCGGACGTCCTACAGAAGACTCCGCAGATTCGAACTTTCTGCCTACAATAACGAACGAGAAAATACAAGCAATAAGAACGGTACTGTACTAACTTTTAATTGTTGACGTTATAACAATTGTTAAAGTGTATTGACTAAATTGTTTGACCTTAAGTGAACTTTTGTGATTTAAAATTGCCTTCTTTTATGTAATATTTTGTCTATTTTTTAACTGCATTATGTCCAAAGTTGGTGAGAATCGTGTCCCTACCGGTACCGCGCCTGAAAAGTCTGAGTGTGAGGGCAACAATGCTCCACTTTCTCAACCTACTGGACACACCGAGGGTGGGGGCCCGAAAGTTCCCACAAATATTGCCCCGTCTGCCCTGTCTTTGCCCGTCTTGCGAAATGCTTTTGATTGACTGTTTTCTTTGCTTGCAATAAAGTTGTCTGTTGAGACTACTTCTACTTTGTTTTACTGTCGAGGAAATAGGCGGGTTGGGAAATTGATCCACTTATCAATTTCCAAGATCTGAATTCTCTGGGTCTGAGTTATCCAGAAAATTTTCCAGAAAATTATCCAGAAAATTATCCAGAAAAAAGGTCTAAGATAAAAGCCTCATACTTCCCTCGGCAAAGAAAAATACAAGCAAGAAGGCTTCCCTCGGCAAAAAGAAAGACAAAATTCTTAGCCGCTTAGCAATAGAAGAAGTCATCTTTCAGCCATTCGACAAAGAAAGATTTCAGCAAGTCAAATCTTTTTGGTCCCTTGGTTCCCCCCTAGACCGATCAGCGTCAAATTCCGACGTTAAACTGCTACTTAACATCACCCTTTCAACTCTACGAATCATCAAAAGAACAATTTCATTGTCAATCAGCATCGCGCAGACAAGGCGATCTATCAACTCTACGCTACGTCGCAACCTTCAACTTCGACGTGCCATCCATCAATATTCTGCGTCGATCGACCGTTATTTCGAGCGAGCATCTTCTACGAGATTGCGTACATCGACACGAATTCATCAACGACGGGATTTACTTGAACAATTTCCGGCCAACGACTCAACGAGAACTTCGATCAATTTTAGCAACTTCAAAAAAGGTTATCGTTTATATTCTGTTTATATTAAATATAATTTGTTGAATTTAATTTCTTGATATTTACGGATAATTTCATTTAAATTTGAGTACCTTGAAACTTAAATCTTTGCAGTGTAATTTAATTCCGTTATTGTTTATTTGCCTTTGTCATTGACATTGTGAGCAGGCAAAAAACCTTTCGATCAATTAATTATCATTTTGTGGTTGCCTTGAAGCGAAACCAACTTTACCACGCACTACACTCACTTTGTTTGTTTAACCATTGCTTAATTGTTTTTTCTGTGTCAGCATTAATAATCAATCGTTCTAAACCTAAAATTCTGCTATGGCAAGTTTTGATGATAGAAATGACACCCAAGTTCGACCTGAGGTCATTGCTGCGGCGACGGCTTCTGGCAGTCGTGTTGTCGCGGGCAAAATTGATACTCGCGCATTGCGGGCAGAGAAAAGAGAGCTGCAGGCAAAGATTGACGCTTTTTTCTCTGCTCTCAAGGCGGGCCAATTTGCCAACGACATCGAGGCGGCAGAAGAGGCCACTAAAACTTTTCATGGGGATATTGATAAGCTAAAAGACATGATTAAAACGTCCACTCAAAATCCTGAACTCAATATCATGGCAAGTAGTTTAAGTCACATGTTTGAAAGTGTCACTTTGGCTTACGAGCAGTGGCGGGAGAGCTTGGCGAATGTTCCGCTAAGTACTACGACACCTCCCGTAAGCCAGTTGGAGATTGGGGACGAGTTGGCCGATGCTACGTCTCAACCGCCGGTTGTAGAACCTTGCGATTCCGCGAGCAACTGCAGCACTGGCACCGGGATCAGCAACGCCAGCGTGGCTTCATCCCAGCTCAGGCATCAGCAAATCGAATTCGAGTTGGAGAAAAAGCAACTCCAGGCAGAATTTGAAATGAAACAAAACCTAGCTAAGTTTAACTTAAAAATGGCAGCACTTGAAGCAAAAGAGAAGCACCTACGAGCAGCTTCTGCCGCAGGCTCCTTATTGAGCCGATCCACGGCCAGTTCAAAAAGACGATATAATGGGTCGTTGCTTGAGTCTCTGACTGGGAGAGCAAACTCCGACAGTGGGAATCAAACCACAATCTATCGTGACCCGTCAACTCGGCACGAAACTGCAAATATTGGGTACGAGCAGCCACAGCAACGCTGGGGAGCTGTTCAGCACAACATAGCTCACGAAAATGAGCTACCAATCTCTAGTGGTGATCGAGAGGGCCAGGTTCCTCGTGGACGGTCACCAGCTCTTCCGCCAACCATAAGCGGATCTACAAATGTCAGGCCACATCAGATGGTCCCGGAGAAGCTTCCGGCTAGACCAGTGGCAGCACAAAGTGCTCGAATACAGCTCGGAGAGCCTTCTCACCCCACCAGCAGCTCCTGTGTGTCTCCTGGGCACGCTGAGCCTACTATGAACCTACAAAACAATCACACGTTTCAGCAACCCCTATATTATACGTCGTCTGGCCAGCCACTCTTAAACCCAGCTGTGCAGTACATTCCTGTCAGCCCACCTTACGGTAGCAACTCGTCTTTGGAAAGGAATCAAAGCTACCAGCTTTTTTTGGAAGAAGCAAGGGAAATCCGTTATAAAGGACGTGATTTGCCCTTCATTTTTTATTTTAATCAGATCACAAGCCTACTAAAACGCTGCCAAGATCCGACCAAGAAAATGGATCTGTTGCGAGCTTCATGCCAAGACGAAGCTCGTCTAGCCATCTCGGCGATGGTACCTCCCGTCCCAGGATGGGACGTGGAGACACAGATAAATGAGGCCTTGAACGCACTTCGTCTCCGCTACGGGTGTGCCAGTTTTCTGGCAGAACCCTTGGTGAAGCAAGTACGTTCGGGTCCCAAACTGAGACGCATCGATACTCCAACTTTGGAGAAACTAATCGCGGACCTAAACAATTGCGAACTTTACGCTCGAGCGCACTAACAAACAAGTGCGCTTGACAGCTCATTTATTTTGGACATCGGCGAGCGATGCCCTTACTATTTCAAAAACAAATACACTGACTATTTGCTAGACCAGTGCGACAACCCTGACCAACCATCGTTTGAGTCTTTTAAACTGTTCTTAAATCGTGAACTCAAGCGAATTAACACTACCTTTGCTCAGAGGTTCTTGGGCTTGGCAGGTGATAAAACAGACAAGTCTCGCCTTCCGGCAAAGGTGCGGGTTCACCAGACAAACTTTGAGACCAAATTAAACTCTGCTGTTTCTAAAACGGTCGCAGCCAAACCCAATACACGGCGGCTTCCAGCAGAGATGATACCTTCTAAAACTTTACCAATTTGTTTGGTTTGCTCTAGTGAAAAATCAGAAAACCGTCATTTTCTTTTTAACTGTGCAATTTATTCTAACTTGAGCCCGCAAAGACGGCAAGAAACGCTCCTCAAAGCAGAACACTGCCTAAATTGCTACCAGCGTCATAAGGTAAAAGACTGCAAACAGCCATGCAAATGTAAACATTGTGGTGCAAGGAATACTCAAAAGCATGCCACATCATTGCATGATCTCTATGTCTCTCATTCCAATGCTGGGGCAAATCATGGGGTTGCTGAGACCGCTGTGGCGCCAGCCAGAAGCAGTCACGGGGCCGCGATAACCGATCCCAGCAATCAAACAACTAATTTGGGTGTTCGCAAGGTGCAGGTGAAGCAGACTGGTATCTTGGCTAGAATATCCGCTGTCAGGGTAAGCAACCCTCAAACCGGAGTCAATACCCTGGTGTATGTTCAACATGACCCAGGGTCGCAGGTCACTTTAATATCTTCAGCTCTGGTCAAAGAACTTGACTTGGTCCCTGCTGGAAAGTCTCATCTTTCCTTACATACTTTGTCAAGCAGTGAGACGCGTCAGTTTGACCGCGTTTCCTTTGACCTTGAAGCGCTCGACACAAACGAGCGCTTCCCTGCTCGAAAGGCGTTAGTGATCCCTCCTTGGTCTGACGAGGGCTATACTCTCCCGCACCAACAGGACCTGTCAGAATATCCACACTTCGACCAAATCACTACATACGTAATTCCTAGTCGCCGTAAAGTGGACATTCTCTTGGGACTGTATAATTCTGCTTTAATGAGAGTTCTGGAGGAGAGAGTAGGACAAGAAACCCAGCCCCATGCCATTAAAACTCCTATCGGATGGATTGCTTCTGGAGGTAACTTTCAAGAAGACAGTCCGGAATCTTACGTAGCCCAAAAAGTAAGCGCTACTCATTGCCCCGTAGAGGCAGAGAAAATTGCTGAGTTGCAAGAGACCGTTCGCCTCCTCACCATGGAGGACGAAGCAGTGCAACACTCTATTAATGACAAAAAGGCCGAACTGCTTGTTAAAGAGAACTCGCGAGTTGTTGGCAACCGTTACGAGATGCCGGTACCTCTCAAAGAGAGCATTTCAACGTTACCAAACAACTACGTACTAGCTGCGAAGCGAGTACAGGCCTTACGACAAAGCATGCTGAAAAAACCTCTGCTGAAAGATGCTTTAGTTTCTTCTATGCAGGAGCTTAAACAAAACGAATACATCGCACCTGCAGCAGAAACAACCGTTTCTAATACATCAATCAATTACCTGCCGTACTTTCTTACGAGTCAAAGCAAACCTCGCGTGGTGTACGATGGGTCTGCGGCGTGGAAAGGACGCTGCATTAATGACAGCATCTACTCCGGCCCTGATCTGTTAAACAGACTCTCACACGTACTTGCGCGCTTTCGGTTGGGAAAGTACGCTTTGATGTCAGACCTTAGTAAATGCTTCTTTCAAATACTGCTGCCCCAAGACCAACAAGACTTATTTCGTATTCTGTGGTTCAAAAATGATGACATTGAGGCAGGAGTGCTGGAACCCTACCGATTTACCCGGCACGTATGGGGAGTGATAAGCTCGCCCTTTATTGCTTGCTATGCTATACGTAAACTAGGTTTAGACAACCCGACTGGTGCTAGTGAGTGTGCTATTAGGACTGTTCTCAACTCAATGTACATGGACGATCTCCTATTTAGTGTGAATACCTTGCGAGAGGCGCAGTCTATATCATTTGAACTCAATGACCTTTTTGCTAGTCGAGGCTTCCAGCTTGTAAAGTGGACCGCAAACCGACCGGCCAAACCCGTGCTCGTCCAGATGAGTGAGGACAAACTAGCACCAGCGATTAGAACCATAGACCTCATTTCAGGAGATGACCCGCTTCCTCACCTCAAGGCGGTGGGGTGCATTTGGGACGCTGAGCAAGATGTCCTTAAGATACCTTTTTCTATTGACAAGCCCACTGTCTTCACTAGACGTACTCTCTTGAGCCAAGTCAGCCAACAGTATGACCCGTTGGGGTACTCCGCACCTCTGCTCCTAAGAGCCCGACTCATTCTTCAGCAGCTGGCAGTAGATGAGGTCTCTTGGGACGGAGCGCTGAGTGACCACTACGTCAGACTTTGGTGTGACTGGCTTCAAATCCTTGATAAATGGCGCGAGATTTCTTTACCACGATGGTACTTTGCAAAAACGACTGAGACCATGGCAAAGGAAACATCCAATGCCGTCTTCGAACTTCACGCCTTTTCCTATTCTTCTACTGAAGCATATGGTGCGGTGGTTTATCTCTGCAAAATCGTGAACGGCTATCCCAATGTTGCCTTTGTGTTCGGGAAAAGCCGCATTGTTTTGCGGGGTCAGCGAAACTGGGCCATTGCGAGAAAAGAGCTGGTAGCGGCCGTCTTAAGCGCCGAGCTCATAAAAAGCGCCATTGATGCTCTGCAGTTGCCTAATTGTAGCAAACACTTTTGGTGCGACTCCAAAGTGGCGCTGCAATGGATCAAAAACCCGGACTTGCGTTTGGCCAAGTTTGTAGCCCGCAGAATTGACGTCATATCTCGACTATCACGCCCCAACGAGTGGGCATACTGCGCGACGGATACGAATCCGGCAGACGTGGCTACGCGGCCAGTCACAGCATCCACTTCTATTCAGCGCATGCAACTTTGGCTAGAAGGCCCAGTCGAATTTCTAAAGAACACAGAATCAGGAGCAGCATCTGTCACGGTTAGAGAGGCTCGCATAAACCTCGCCCTCCCTGCCAAAACCCAGGTAGATGCCTACGTCACACTACATCATTTTATTGAATCTGCGCCCAGTTGGTACGTGCATAAGAAACGAACAGCTTATCTAATTGCCTTTGTCGACTTCCTCCAATGTAAAAACAAGAAAGAAAACTTTACAAAGCCTAAGCTGGACGCTCTTTACTTGGAGAGAGCGATGGAGCGGTTGGTGATCTACACTCAAAAAGAGTGCTTTGGAAAAGCAGTCGAAAAGCTACAAGCCGAGAATCCTGACTGTTTTCAAGATTCTGTAAAATCGCTGGCAAGAACTGCTAGCAGCAAACAGCAAAAAATGTTGAAAGATCTTGCCTCCCTCCGCTGTCTGCGCCCTTGCGCGCACTCTGATGGCCTACTGCGAATTGAAGGGAGATTAGAAAAAGCAGATCTTCCAACAGACGAGAAACATCCAGTGATTCTTCCGTCTCGTCACCCTCTGACAAGATTGTTGATTCTTCACTGCCATCTAGCGAGCGCTCATGGTGGTATACAGTACACGCTCATGCTGACTAGACAAAAATTCTGGATAATTAAAGGGCTATCCAGTGTACGGCACTACTTGGAGAAATGCAATGCTTGCATCATTCGTAAAGCACGCCCTATGCGCCAACTAATGGCCGACTTACCTAGGTCTAGGCTTAGTACTCATAACAAACCATTTTTTCATACAGGTTGCGACTACTTCGGACCTCTACTTTACCGAGAGGGTCGCAGTGAAAGAAAAGCTTGGGGGCTGTTGTTCACGTGTATGGCAACACGAGCAGTCCATGTCAAACTTGTGACATCGCTTGACGTAACCAGCTTCATTTTGGCTTACACTCGGTTTATTGACATTCGCGGCCCAGTGTCCAATTTTTACTCAGACAATGCTCAGACTTTCAAGTCAGTGGCAACCCTCCTTCCCGAATTGCTCGAGTCAGACGGACTGCAGTCATTCTTTCGCCAGAAACGCTTGTCGTGAAAGTTTATTCCTCCTTACAGTCCTGCACAGGGCGGATCTTGGGAGTCCATGATCAAAGTCTTCAAGCGAACTCTTTCACAAGTAGCCAAGCTATCAAAAAAAATGCCTAACTTAATCGAATTGCAAACTTACGTGTTAAACTCTACGCGCTTGGTTAATGATCGGCCTCTGACACCTTTATCAGACGACCCTAAAGATTACTCAGCTATCTCACCCTCCTCATTATTGACTCCAGCTTTTCACCCATCTACGCCTGTTGGAGCGCCACACGATAAAGATGACTTGAGGCGTGACTATCGTTTTAATGTGGCCCTTGTTCATCGTTTTTGGGAGCGTTGGATAAAATTTTACCTGCCCCTTTTGCAACGGCGCAATAAGTGGCTGAAAACAGTGGACAACCTTCACGTAGGTCAGATGGTCCTTGTAGCAGGACCAGATGACATAAACAAATGGGGAAATTATAAATTAGGACGTGTTTCGGAAGTTCTTCCTCAAATTCGAAAGGGCAAGGCACTCGTACGCCGCGCAAGGATAGCAGTGTCGAACTTGACAGATAATGGCCAGACTGAAAAAACTTACGTTGAACGTGACCTCTCTAAACTGGCACCCTTAGAAATGGGAGATTAACTCAAACTACCCATAAGTGTACGTGCTGTAGTGTTTGCGCAACTTTACTAGAAACGCTTTTTTGTGGCTATTGTATCATTGTGCTTAAAATGTGCTGAATATATGACGCTTTGCAACTGATATTTGTTTTGAATGTGTTTGCTAATTTAATGCAAGTGTCATTCTCCCCCACAATTTCCTTTACGTTATGTGGCCGCTAAAGACAAACCACATAACGGGGGCCGCTTATGGTCCAAACGCCACTAATATCTTTATAAATTTACTGCCAATTATTATATTTTGTGAGCAACGAGTTATACTTTCGCAGCTTTCGACATGTTTTATCGCAATTTCCCCAGGTCAACCGAGGACGTACCTAAAGCACACTATTTTCTTTGAAGTGTCAAAACTTGTTTAATGTGTCGCAAATTCTCTTAGAAACATGTTGATACCTAACACACTGCTTAAGACTGTAAGGAAATCGCCAACACAACTAATGTTTACTGTCTGAACGTTTTCTCCCCCAAATTAGTGTGACGAATAATTCTTTGATGTTTGATGTGTAATAGCCTCTAACCCATGGAATAACCCATTTATTCATATACCCCCGTCGGGATCTTTTGGCTCATTCTAAATTCAGAGCTCAGATCTGAAGTTTGTTCAAGCCGAGAGCAATCTAAGGCTTTTATTGGTATGGTTGTACTCAGTTATCCATGGGCGAGAGGTAGCATCTCAGCTTTCGCTTGTTTGGTTTGACTTTAGTAAAAGACAAGTCAGAAACAAAGACAGTCTGCAGCAAGGAGCAGAAGTCACATCAAACTCCACTTCCCCTGTTTAGAGCCATACTGATTGGCTTCTGCTATTGTACAGCAGTTGCCGCCCACTACCCCGGAATTCCCGCCAGAGGCAACGACCGCTTTCGTGGTGACCTGACAGCCGCAGTCACGTCAGGGCCATTTTCCAGAGTCGAGCCAAAGCAGGAGCCCTGGGTAGACCAGCCTCTGTGGTGACCTGAGAGCCATCGTTGCGTCAGGGCCACTAATAGTGAAGTAAATGTACGGTTTCTTTCAACATAGTCAGATATAATGTAGTTTAAGATGAAAGAAAAAATTAAAGCAAATTCAAAATTAATGGACAGTTGTAAGAAGAAAATTAAGTAACATCATAGTATCAAGAATGACTTTCGTCTCTCGGAATGTTGACTTTGAAATAATGAATGAATGTTGCAGAATAGACGCACGTATAAGACAGTCTCAATCCAATTTACTGTATACTGAAATGATAAGGCAAACGTAAAACCACTACCAGAAATGTGTTAATTAGCAATGCATTCAAATTCTATCATTTAAGCAAATTTTCTCTCATTCAAGCAAGTATGTAAGGAATATTACACCAAGTCTGTGCCATATATGCATGTTTCACCAAATAATTTTGAATTATGGACCTATTTTATGAGATCACAAACTATTTTCAGACGTAAAATTTTGCACAATTGTCGGCGTTTCTAAACTTGTTTTTCATACTGAGTAGCAATCTACGGTTGTGAACTTTGTAACTTTTCTGAAGTAAATTTATTACCGAGACTGCAAAAAGAGGTGTAATATTAAACAACTCTACAAAAAAATCACAAAATTTGAAATAAAAAACAAACAAAAAGCTATTGTTTTCAAATAAGACGTTTAATTCAAGGTAAAATTTTTAAGGCATTTTGCAAATTTGTACCTATGTAAATGGAAATATTTTGAAAACACGTAGGATTTTAGATAAGTTTTTGATTTTTTAGGATAAAGTTTTTTATTCAATAGAAATCGCTTGTCTTTGTGTTTGTTTGATTAAATTCTTCCTATGAAAGCTAAAAAATGGTTGAAAACTTTCAGTTGTTAGGTAAGTAGAAGTACTATTCAAGATAATGAAAAGCAAAATTTTAATAGAATTATCGCAACAAAAAGAAGAATTTTAATAAGTGGTTCAAGTTTTAAGTTTTATTTACTACCAATTTTTGCTTAAGAAAAAGAACTAACAAGGTTTGAAGAGATTTTGATAAATTTTTCCCAATAAAAATAATATCAAGAAACAAAAACATAAGTTTTTAGATAAATTTTGATTAAAACTTTACAAATGATCGTCATTTTAAAATGGAATGGTCACTTTAAACAAAGGAATTGCAACGTTTTAAGACACAATATAAAGAGACTAAAAAAGCACGATTTTAAAGAAATTTAGATTAAAAGTCAAATAATATTCAGTTTAGGGTAGAGTTATTGTTTTAAACAAAGAAATTGTAAGACTTTACTTATTTTTTACAAAACTAGCCCTATTTATAAACAAGACTTTTCTAAAAACTTGTAAGATTTTATTCAATACACTAAAGAAATTGAAGGACTTTGAGATATTTTTAAACAAATTAGCTTTAGGAAGATAAGAAAATTGTTAAGTTATTTCAAAAAATTAAGAAATTTTTTTTCTAAATAGAAAAAACTTTTACCTCTTAGATGAATTTATTATCGAAACCGCAAAAATAGGAGTTATATTAAATGAATCAATCTCCAAAATAATTATAAAGTGTTTAGCAAAAAACTATTGTTTTCAAGTTAGAATTTCTATTCAAGATAAAGTTTTTAAGATATTTTACAAAATTATCTTAACCTTAACAAGAATATTCCAAAAACTTGTAAGAATTCAACTTAATTTTTCAAGGTTTTTAGATAGAGTCTTTATTCACGACGAAGAAAATGCAAACTATTTGAATGTCTTTGGTCAAGCATTTCTCATGAAAACAAAAAAAAAAGATTAAAAAGTTTATGATATTAGGTAAGTTTTAAAGTACAAGTAATAATCAAGATCGTGAAACGCAAGATTTTGATCGAATTACCAAAACGTAAGGAAAAAAAATTAATGAAAAGTCCCAGTTTTAGGCAAGATTTTCATTTATCTTTGTTACAATTTCCACTCAAGACAAATAAAGCATAAAATTTTATATTTTGATGAATTTATCCTTATGAAACAAAATCATGTAAAAAACATTAACAAATTTTTGAAGAAATTGTGATTAAAAATTGTCAAAGGATACAAAAAATATTATTCGACAATTTTTAATCACAATTTATTGTGATTAAATTTATTGTGATTAAAAATATAAAATCACATATATAAAAAATCACAATACAAAAAATATCCTTCGACAATTTTTAATCACAATTTATTGCAACCACAGTCCCAAAATTAAAACAAAAAATATCAAAAATTATAGTTCAATTTTAGCTATTGTAAACCACCGGAATTGTCTGGGTGATTCACCGTCTTTAATTTTTTTTTCCTTACGTTTTGGTAATTCGATCAAAATCTTGCGTTTCACGATCTTGATTATTACTTGTACTTTAAAACTTACCTAATATCATAAACTTTTTAATCTTTTTTTTTTGTTTTCATGAGAAATGCTTGACCAAAGACATTCAAATAGTTTGCATTTTCTTCGTCGTGAATAAAGACTCTATCTAAAAACCTTGAAAAATTAAGTTGAATTCTTACAAGTTTTTGGAATATTCTTGTTAAGGTTAAGATAATTTTGTAAAATATCTTAAAAACTTTATCTTGAATAGAAATTCTAACTTGAAAACAATAGTTTTTTGCTAAACACTTTATAATTATTTTGGAGATTGATTCATTTAATATAACTCCTATTTTTGCGGTTTCGATAATAAAT
The DNA here is from genome assembly GCA_963965965.1 of Trididemnum nubilum. Lineage (NCBI taxonomy): Eukaryota > Metazoa > Chordata > Ascidiacea > Aplousobranchia > Didemnidae > Trididemnum > Trididemnum nubilum. Next base: position 40,197,890 of record OZ014472.1, on the reverse strand, counting down.
TCATCTAAGAGGTAAAAGTTTTTTCTATTTAGAAAAAAAATTTCTTAATTTTTTGAAATAACTTAACAATTTTCTTATCTTCCTAAAGCTAATTTGTTTAAAAATATCTCAAAGTCCTTCAATTTCTTTAGTGTATTGAATAAAATCTTACAAGTTTTTAGAAAAGTCTTGTTTATAAATAGGGCTAGTTTTGTAAAAAATAAGTAAAGTCTTACAATTTCTTTGTTTAAAACAATAACTCTACCCTAAACTGAATATTATTTGACTTTTAATCTAAATTTCTTTAAAATCGTGCTTTTTTAGTCTCTTTATATTGTGTCTTAAAACGTTGCAATTCCTTTGTTTAAAGTGACCATTCCATTTTAAAATGACGATCATTTGTAAAGTTTTAATCAAAATTTATCTAAAAACTTATGTTTTTGTTTCTTGATATTATTTTTATTGGGAAAAATTTATCAAAATCTCTTCAAACCTTGTTAGTTCTTTTTCTTAAGCAAAAATTGGTAGTAAATAAAACTTAAAACTTGAACCACTTATTAAAATTCTTCTTTTTGTTGCGATAATTCTATTAAAATTTTGCTTTTCATTATCTTGAATAGTACTTCTACTTACCTAACAACTGAAAGTTTTCAACCATTTTTTAGCTTTCATAGGAAGAATTTAATCAAACAAACACAAAGACAAGCGATTTCTATTGAATAAAAAACTTTATCCTAAAAAATCAAAAACTTATCTAAAATCCTACGTGTTTTCAAAATATTTCCATTTACATAGGTACAAATTTGCAAAATGCCTTAAAAATTTTACCTTGAATTAAACGTCTTATTTGAAAACAATAGCTTTTTGTTTGTTTTTTATTTCAAATTTTGTGATTTTTTTGTAGAGTTGTTTAATATTACACCTCTTTTTGCAGTCTCGGTAATAAATTTACTTCAGAAAAGTTACAAAGTTCACAACCGTAGATTGCTACTCAGTATGAAAAACAAGTTTAGAAACGCCGACAATTGTGCAAAATTTTACGTCTGAAAATAGTTTGTGATCTCATAAAATAGGTCCATAATTCAAAATTATTTGGTGAAACATGCATATATGGCACAGACTTGGTGTAATATTCCTTACATACTTGCTTGAATGAGAGAAAATTTGCTTAAATGATAGAATTTGAATGCATTGCTAATTAACACATTTCTGGTAGTGGTTTTACGTTTGCCTTATCATTTCAGTATACAGTAAATTGGATTGAGACTGTCTTATACGTGCGTCTATTCTGCAACATTCATTCATTATTTCAAAGTCAACATTCCGAGAGACGAAAGTCATTCTTGATACTATGATGTTACTTAATTTTCTTCTTACAACTGTCCATTAATTTTGAATTTGCTTTAATTTTTTCTTTCATCTTAAACTACATTATATCTGACTATGTTGAAAGAAACCGTACATTTACTTCACTATTAGTATCATCACTCTATGATAACTTCAAAAAGGTTTTATTATGGTTCAATGACACAAAAAACAAGACACATTTTACTAAAAGCGATTATACTTGATGCAATTAAATGCATTAATAACACATTTAGAAAAACAATGTAAATACAGGCTACAATCCAAGTGGGGCAGTGCTTATGCCATCAGCTAGTACTTTTCTCTTAGGGTAGAAATAGGACAAAGCACGCTTTGTTTGTTGGTACGTATACACAGAATTATCTTTGACACGAAATGAAATATTCATACCAGTTGCACTTTTCTGAGATTTTAAAACATTTAAATAATTAGTTTTGTTAAATTGGTTTTGTTTGACGTTTACCCCCTTTGACACCTGCTTGTCTTTGACCCCAAAGCCAAAATAAGTTTTGCTACAAAGTCCAATGAATCCAGCTCCTTCCCATTCCAATTTAAATAATCCTGGACTCCGCTTGTCGAAATTTTGTTGCTTAACACAGCATGGATGTGGATCAAATGGCAGACCTTGGCTTTTTTTTTAAACAAACTCCTCCTGGTGAGACGGACATGCTTGGGCAGGCAACCATTTGTGATAATTTTCATAAAATTCCTTCTTTTTTTCTGGCTTAATCACGTTCTCAAGATTGGAAGAGGATAGTGCATAATACAAGCTGTCGGTGTCCATTTCGCAGCATTCAAAATCCTGGCGATTGATAAAAAAGTCGAGAAAATTGTAGTAAAATTCTAGCATTCTGAGTTTAGCGTAGCCATAGACGAAAAACCCAATTTGTATTGGCAAGTCCAAGACAATTTTTTTCTTAAAGTGTTCAATTTCGTATAAATTCTCAGAAATTGGATTTAGTTTGTGAAACAGAGGATCGTTGATTAGTTCAGACACAGCTTCGCTATCACAATACCTAATGTTTCTGTGTTTTTCTTTGTTACAAATCGTTTTTCCATAGCTGGAATTTCCCCAAAGCTTGAATGTTTGAGCCAGTACTGCCTTACTTGGATCAGAATCACCACTTCTTCTTGCCTCAGAGACTTGAAGGCCAAAATTTTCAAAACATTTAACAGGTAAGTATTGGACAACTTCGTAAATTTTCGTCACTTCCAGGCCATGATTTATGTACCATTTTAATAGTGGAGTGATGAGAAGATTTTTCTCAGCAAAATAGCTTCCAATTAGCATTTTCTGGGGTTTTGACAGTAAGTTGTTGTCTACAGCAAACTTCTCCATAAGATCACCAATGTCTTCTCTACCTACTTCAACGTTTTTAAAGATAGGACAAAATTCAGAAAAATAAGATTTTAAATGCTTAAGAGTTTTAATATCGCGCAAGACCATTCCAAAGATTTTATCGTTTTGGATGGCAGAAAGAAGAATTTGTTCATTCATGCCATAAATTGGTTTCAAAAAGTTGAAGTTTTGTAAGAAGGCTTTTACTTTAGGATCTGAAGACTTCATCTTTCTCCATTGGCATTCAAAGATTTCGGTCACCTTGTACCCCAAATCTTTTAAGTATTCTGTGTTCTTTCTTGTTTCGGCTTGAAGCTCTGACATAGTTTTTCCGTTTGACAGGTTTTCGACCTTGAAATTTCCTTGCTTGTCTCGATTCAGGTGGCACAAATGTCCATGCCAGTAACAACCATGCAGCTGGTAGACTGTCTTGGTCAGCTGGCAAAAGCCATCAACAGGAAGCTGCCTTGGACCGAGTCGCTTTTCTTTGCCATTGAACATGTGTTTAATGCTGATGTTTTCGGAAAAACTTAGCCATTCCAGCCACTCTCTTGCCAAATGCCCATATTTGTGAGAAACAACTGGCTTGAAATTGTTGGTTTCTTTGTATCGAATAAAGTAAGAAGTTGGCATGTCTTGCATAATTGCCCACAAATAAAGAGCATTGGCATCGTTTCCTTGAATTGATTTACAAATTTTTGCTTCATGGCCATATTCAAGTTCACGTAATTTGGTAACATTTGCTTCTTGATACCGACAGAAAATGGTTGACGGTCCACCAGTGATGTTTTTCTTTATTAGCTGATGCAGGTCTTGATTTTGAGAGTCGATGACTGTGAAATGAATGCCAGGATTTACGGTTGAGAAGAGATACTTGAGAGTCAAACCGGGTACAGTCATTCCATCTTTGAATAAATCGAGCTTTTTGGACTTGTAGAACAAAAATTGCTTTTTGATCGCCTCCAGAAATGGCACTACATCGCAGTTGTTGTAATAGACCAGCATGTCACTTACAGATTTCCAATTTTTTTCTTGCCATGTTGCAACCACAAAAGCAAATTCCTCATCTGTAATGTTCGCTTGTTTGAGCGAACTGTAGAAACTTCCATGCGGCGGGACGTCAGGATAATCCAATTTGTCTGGAGAATCAAACCATTCATAGCGAAAAAAGAATTTGTTTTCTTCCACTCCAAAAGCTTTGATAAAATTTTGGTAAGAAAATCCAGGAGCAATGTAGTTGACCATATCAAGAAATTTTAGATTTGAAGACTTGATGCAGACATAATTGTTGTTCTTTTTTACTGTAAACTCAATGTTTGGGTGGAACAACGCCAAAAATGGCTCTTTAATCAAACATAAATCATATCTTCCAGAATTGAATCCGACTACAGGCAATTCTTTCAAGTAAGACTGAAAAGGTTCCAAAAGATGCTCGGTTTCGGACTTTTCCAAAAGAGAGAAAACGTAATAAAACTTCTGAGAAAGAAATTTATAGGAATGATGAGAAATTTCTTCACTTCCACTCCCTTTTCATTGATAATGCACAAAGGCTTTAAAAATCCAGGAACATTGCTGGCTATACTTACACTCAAAGAGACATGCTTTGCATTCCACTGCAACAAATCTGTTCCCTCAGGAAGATTTCTCTCAGAAAAATAGGCTTCAAAGTCAAAAGTAGCTCTGAAGGGGAAATAACGATCTTCCTCTGGAACATGGATTCCAACTTCATCCAATCTTTCAAAAATAGTTAGTGGAGTATGATAAACCCCACCAACATACTTGTGCTTCACTTGGAATTCGCAGGTGCGAATGTGGCGATGGTAGTGGCAATTTTTAGTTCAAATTTTGGAGCATCGCGGGCAAACATAACGCCCAGTGTACAACTGCCAGGGACGTGCGGTCAGGGGAGGCAGGTGAGGCCGTGCCTCACCTGTAGAATTGTACAAAGGAAAACGAAAATTAAGTATAGAATTAAAACAAAATCGTTTCACACAAATCAACATATTTATCAAAAACTTTATTAATTTTTGTCATATTTACTTTTTTTATGTATTCAATGCTTTTACGTTATGTCTTTCGCATTAAAACGCCCAAACTATTCGGTGTAATATTGCTATCACTACGGCGTGCCATTGAGCATCGCTTTAAATATGCGAAGTGAGGCATTATCAATTGTGCCTCACTTCAGCGAAGCAAATTTTAATGAACAAACTAAAAGTATGCCTTTTTTTCTCAGACAAATCGCGAACAAAGCATAATGCTTTTAAATGTGATTTTGCGGCACGCCTCACCTATGACGTCATCGAATGAGAAAAAGTCAAAGTTTTTTTTGTATTCTTTCGTTCATTGCGAAATTGAACGAGTTATTTTTCTAGCAAAATAAAAACAATTTAATACGATGAAAAGAACTAAAATGGAAGAAAGTTTAGTCTCAAAGCTGAGAGACTTTCTAAACTAAGTTTTTAATCTAAACTTGAAGTTATAGCTGAAAGAAAACCGATTTAAAAGATTTGCTCGAGACATCAATACGAAAGAATCCCTCAATTCAGAAACAGTAGAACTGTACTCAAGAAAAAAGTGGTTGCGCTATAAAAATCTTCATTTTTGCTTTCAAGTTTTTAGCAAATAATAATGTTGGGACTGAAACCGGGTTTTTGTGACTTAGAGAATTTGCCAAGACGAAAACTTCAATAATATCCACATTCAAAGCCAAATAATAGGCTACCTTTGTAGATTTTCGAAATTTCGAGAATTGGTTTGACTTTAAGTGAACAGCAAAAATTAAACGAATAATTAATTATCGAAAAATTTGGTCTTCGCTTAGTGGTTATGAAAACAAATATTAGCTTGTCATTTATTGTCTTAAATAATTTTTTGCAAACGAGTGTGAAAAAAAATTGTGCCTCACCAACCAAAAGCCTCACCGCACGTCACTGACAACTGCATGCTTTTTATGTAGCTAAAATGGTTTTCATAAAGATTGAGATTTATTGTGCTGGAAAAAAGATGTCGACTTCGTTGAAGAATCTTGGCCACTGCTTGTTCTTTCCATTCCAAGGCATAAACATTAACATTGAGTGAAAAACAGTTTTCAATTTGAACTAAATCATGCATAGTAACCCCTCGAAACTTGCTAGGGTCAACAACAGCAAATTTGCAATAACACAAAAACAATTCTTTGGTTTTAGATTTTAAGTTCTGCAAAGTGCAACCAGTATGAAGAGCAAGGCACCGAAACAAGCACAAATTGTCGGAATACAATTTACCAGTCTTCTTATTTTTTTGAAATGCATGTAATCCTGTATTGTTTACAATAAAATCAGGTAAGTTTATCCCGCAACCAATTGGGTGTTCTTTTAGCTTATTGATAAAAAAAGTAATGTTGGAAACAACTTCAACAACCCAAGAACTGTTTGGACGAGAAAGACGTGCTTTTTCAAGCATATCCTGCTCAAACACTTTGTTCAAAAACGTTTCAAAATCAAAAAGATTACTGATAAGTTGGGGATGATGTAAATACGATCAACACCATTAGACGCATGCCAATATCGAAAACTATTATCACTACGATTGTGCAAAATAAACCCATAGCTAAAATTTATTTTAAATCGACATGCTTGCTTGTAAAACATGTCCAGAAATTCACTTTTTAAAGAAAAAAGTTCATCGGTAATATAAAAATTAAAGATGTCTTGCACACATCCTAGCTTTGAAAAAGTTTTTATACTTTTCCAATGACGATCAGTCATGCTTTCAAAACTGTGAAGAGCGTCTGCTTCATCATCCCGAGCAAGCATTTCCTTGTCTGCAGCATGTTCTTTGATGGCTTGTTTAAACTTTTTGCCAGCTTGGGCATCTTTTTCTGATTCTTCATATTGCTTCAAAGCGTCTTCTTTTGTCATCTCCAACCCACAATTTGCTTCTCGTTCCTCAACAGCTTTGGATTGGCTAGTTACAGTTGTTTTTCTTCTTTGCTTTGGAGGTGGTCCGGTTTCTTCTAGCTGTTCTTGTTCCATTTCATCCTTTTTTAAAACACATTTGTGACGTGTAAGCTTAATCTTTCTTGTGAAATGTTTGCCACAAGTTTCACAGACATATCTGCTTCCTGAATGAGCGATTCGTTTATGACGTAGTAAGTTAGATCTATCCGTATATTTCTTTGCACAGCGATCACAAGCATAACTCATATTTTCTTCATGAAAGTAACAACTGTCTTTTACGCAACGTCATCCAAGATCAAATGAAACACGACTGTGGAAATTTCCAAGTATTTATATCGGTTGTTTTGATCTGATTGGTCAGTTTAGTGGGCGTGGTGGGTCTGGGTTCTCGAAAACAAGTTGAGTACTGACGGCGCAATATCTCAGCAGTGATATCGCTAACTCCAACCTTACACTACCAAGGTCTCTAATGACTAATCTCCAAGCGTTTACATGCTTACGTATTGCAGAAATAATGATATAGCTCGCTGACGTTTTGACAGATTATATTGAAGTTAAATAATTTTTAATTTGTGGTACTTTATGTAACATTATACTAGGTAACAAAGCGTTTGTGCTTCTGTGATATCACAAGTCTAAGCTAATATGTGAGACTAAAGAGAGAAGGATTTCAAAGCAGTATTTAACTAATACAAATACCCAACTGTTAAGATTGAACTAGCAAACAGATACTAACTCCTGAAATTCAAGTTTGAACTAACATGTCGTATCACAGTAATTGAAAATGAATTGCGAGCAATGCTTATTGGTGAAAATCTAACATTGCCTACTTTAGCTTTGACCAGTCACAACGATTCAAATAAAATTAAAAGTTATTTTGATAAGAAGCATTTAATATTTTGAATTTTTGAGCATTTAAGTCAGGAAACTAAAACCCTTACATGGTCGGTAAATAAAAAGTTTATACTCAAGTTAAATTAGGTAATATGACCGAAGTATTCAATATTATACATGGCTTTGAAACAATATACCTTACACATAAAATGTAAAACCACGATATAGACTAAAGAGAGGACGACTTAAAAGCATTACTTAATCGATAAAAATACTCAACTACTCGTATTAAGTTTGAACTAACCCTTGAAATGATGAGATCACAACATAAATAGAAAATGAATCAAGAGCACTACGTAGCGGTGAGAGATAAAATCTTGACCTTGCCTGTTTTTGCATAATTCGAATAAGAAACAATGAACTTAAAATAGAATGATAATAAACTCAAATTCCAAAACACATTACAGACCAGAGAGAAAGCAAATGAGTCCAAAGCACTACGAAATAAATACATTTTACCTCACGCTTTTGGCTGAAGTAACATTTTACGTCGAAATATAGAAAAAATGAATTAAGAGCACTATTTAGTGGTAGGAGGTAAAATTCTAAACCTTGTTTCTTTTAGCTTCAACCAATCAAGACAATTTGAATAATAATAAAGTATTGAGAAACGGTTTGGTTACATGCTTTTGATTTCTGATATTATTGAGCATATGACGTCATGTCTTTAACGTCAGTGAGGTCCTTTTTTGTGTCCACTTTGTGTCCATCTTTTGTGTCCACTTTTGGGGCTCGATAGATCCTTTATATACTACTTATGTGCCATTGTTCGGCAATTACAAGTTTACAACAGTTCTTCCGGTAAAAGGCACACGATTAGCAGAACGCTAATTTATTACCTTGACGTTTCGCTCAGCTGAAAACGCCGAGCATCCTCAGAAGTTGAGTTGGAGGAGTGTCGAGCACTCCTCCAAAACTAGCACAAACAGTACATTTCGCAAATAAGTTACTACAAAATAAATATCAAAAGAACCGAGTGAATTAAGTGAGTTGTAGATGATTATAACGTCATAATGATCAACTTGCGAGCTAGGGCTAATTCAACAAAACGTAAAAATTCAATTGCTATACTGTGAGGAAACAAAAGAACGTGGCTAAGTTATATGTGGTAAAAAAAGTGAAATTAGCAATAAAACAACATTTACTGAGCACTTTTGGCTAAAGATCGGTACACTGATGGCATTGTCTCATCATCCGAGCGGTTGATAACGTTAGTGTGGGCATTGATCAACCAACTTTCGGCAATTAACCGTCTACGATAACCATTGACATATTTTAAAACAGTGGACTCTTCCCAGTTAATACGATGATCAAACGACATTAAACGTTCACATAAAGCGGATTTTTCTGGTTCCGCATTTTTGACGGCTCTTTTATGTTCTGCAACACGACTTTTTAAATCCCGTTTCGTTTGCCTCACATACACAAACTCACAATCAGCACAAGGCATCTTATAAACTAATCGACTCTTTTCATGCTCTGCAATAGGATCTTTGGGTGAGGTAAGTTGTTACCAATAGTTTTAACCGGCTTCATCGCAACTTTCACACCAGCTTCGTTAAGAATAAGACCGATACATTCTGAAGTACCCTATACATAAGGTATGGAGGTGAAGTGCTTAAGATGCTGTGTTGTGTTCCGTTGTTTGACCTTGGGGATGGGATAGGAGTGCCGGAGAGGGAAACCGTTGAGTTGTAGAACAGACAGAACATGGGTGGTTTCGTGTCGTGATTCTGCTGGGATGGTGTTGTGTGTGTTAGCTCTGTCATGTAGTGTCTTGTAACTGCGAGTTTCTGGTGCTGAGGATGATGAGAATCAAAGTGAAGGTATCTGTCTGTGT
>OZ014472.1:40146153-40188332 GCA_963965965.1 Trididemnum nubilum | reverse complement strand
AACTAATCGACTCTTTTCATGCTCTGCAATAGGATCTTTGGGTGAGGTAAGTTGTTACCAATAGTTTTAACCGGCTTCATCGCAACTTTCACACCAGCTTCGTTAAGAATAAGACCGATACATTCTGAAGTACCCTATACATAAGGTATGGAGGTGAAGTGCTTAAGATGCTGTGTTGTGTTCCGTTGTTTGACCTTGGGGATGGGATAGGAGTGCCGGAGAGGGAAACCGTTGAGTTGTAGAACAGACAGAACATGGGTGGTTTCGTGTCGTGATTCTGCTGGGATGGTGTTGTGTGTGTTAGCTCTGTCATGTAGTGTCTTGTAACTGCGAGTTTCTGGTGCTGAGGATGATGAGAATCAAAGTGAAGGTATCTGTCTGTGTGGGTGGGTTTGCGGTAGACTTGTGTGCGAAGAGTGTTGTCATGTCGTATAACTAGAACATCCAAGAAAGGTAAAGAGAGATCCTGCTCTTCTTCCATAGTGAACTGTATATGATGACAAACCGAGTTGATATGTTGGTGAAATTCTATCATGTGCTCTTTTTTTATTACACAGAATGTATCATCTACATATCGAAGCCAGAGTTTAAGTGGTGTGTGAAATGTCGTGAGTGCGGCTTTCTCTATATGTTCCATGAAGATGTTAGCCGCAATGGGAGAGATGCATGATCCCATGGGAGTACCAAACGTTTGTCTATACAAAACGTTTTGAAGAGAAAAAACAGTGGAATTAGAACAGATTTCAAGGCCAGTTTTTATATCATGAGCATTGAGATGTGCACGTGTAGGCAAAAAATCATCAACCACGAGTAAATCAAAAATATACTTAATGGCGCAATTAACAGGTACGGAAGTAAATTTGTGCATGTGGGGCAAACGAAACTTTGTGTATGTGAGGCAAACGAAACGGGATTTAAAAAGTCGTGTTGCAGAACATAAAAGAGCCGTCAAAAATGCGGAACCAGAAAAATCCGCTTTATGTGAACGTTTAATGTCGTTTGATCATCGTATTAACTGGGAAGAGTCCACTGTTTTAAAATATGTCAATGGTTATCGTAGACGGTTAATTGCCGAAAGTTGGTTGATCAATGCCCACACTAACGTTATCAACCGCTCGGATGATGAGACAATGCCATCAGTGTACCGATCTTTAGCCAAAAGTGCTCAGTAAATGTTGTTTTATTGCTAATTTCACTTTTTTTACCACATATAACTTAGCCACGTTCTTTCGTTTCCTCACAGTATAGCAATTGAATTTTTACGTTTTGTTGAATTAGCCCTAGCTCGCAAGTTGATCATTATGACGTTATAATCATCTACAACTCACTTAATTCACTCGGTTCTTTTGATATTTATTTTGTAGTAACTTATTTGCGAAATGTACTGTTTGTGCTAGTTTTGGAGGAGTGCTCGACACTCCTCCAACTCAACTTCTGAGGATGCTCGGCGTTTTCAGCTGAGCGAAACGTCAAGGTAATAAATTAGCGTTCTGCTAATCGTGTGCCTTTTACCGGAAGAACAGTTAGTAGGCTAGCCTACTATAGTATCGATTTTCATACCCGGTAGACCAGATAAATCTAGAAACCACTCTTATTCAGTTTTTGAATTACAACAGTATTATTATCTTATTTGATTTGAAGTGTAGAGCTTCTCGATCTTTAACTGTATTTATGGCCAGGGCCTCAGAGAGAAATTTTTCCAGGGGGTACAAAGATCGACGCCGGGCCCCCAAAATTTAGTGAAACACTTACAGATAAATCAAAAAAGGTCTTCACTTAAATTTGGTCCCATTTTTGCCCAAAATTAGGTGAAGAGCAAAAGGAAGAAAAAAATTGGTCCAAAACTTGACGCAACAACCTCAACTCTTCGGGGCCCCCTTAGCCCGGGCCCCCCTTGACCCGGGCCCGGGTACGATGTACCCCCTGAACCCCCCTCTCGGAGGCCCTGTTTATGGCCATTATGGCTATAGTCGAAGAATAAATTGTACAATTTTTAATGGGAAGGAGAGGAGCCACTCGTAAAAATGATAGCCTCATTCATCACATTTCTCTAAACATATTCTTGTTTTGGAAAATCACCGTGTATCGAAATGAGAACTTTGGGATACGTCAACACCCAATGCTCCTTCATTAATTGCACTACATCTTGTGGTGCGGTTTTGGTTCGACACCTAGGGAACTGCAAAGAGAAAAACATTTTAATAATGTCGTCGCCCTTTTGAAATTCTAATGCACCGGTTTTTAGATTAACAAGGACGAAAGTTTTCAGTTTTAACTTTTGATAAAGATTTAAGTTAGACAAATTGCTTGAACTAGTAGTACAAAAGTATTTATCAAAAAAAATGTCTTATTTGTGTTTTTGGAGTACTATATCTACTGTACTCCAACGAACAAAGACGGTCACCAAAATAAGCGTATTTGCTAACTTAACATTTTAAAACACAATGTTAGTGTGCATAGCAGAGGTGGAGTCGAGGACACAAGGCTCGTTGCCAAGGCCAAGGACACAAAAAAAATCCAAGGCCAACGACAGCCCTTCCGAGAAGAGACCCTCTCAAAGCCAAGGACAGGAATGCTCGAGGCCAAGGACCAAGGACACAGCCGTAAGTGTTCTCAAAAAAAAGTTACAGGCAATCACCAATTTAATTTTCAGGCAATCACCAATTTATAGGCGTAGCCGTAATTTTTGATTGGGGAGGCCTAAACCATAAATCACATGCAATAACGTCATCAAAAATTTGCCTGTTGGCACTTAACCAGGATGGCCAGTTGGTCGAGCGGTAACGCGTTCGTCTCTGCAGCGGGAGGTCTGAGGTTCAAATCTCGGGCCGGTCAAATCCAACACAGTGTTTCCAACGACTCGCCACCGCTGCAACATTTCTTCGAAAGGAGCTGTGTTGCCCTGGCGCAATGACGCGGAGATGGGCCCCGCAAACTCGTTACACGCTTCGTATTACAGCGAGTATAATGAAAAATTTGATTTGAGAGGGCTTAAACAAATATAACTGAAAAGTGCAAATGCGTAACTAAAGAGACGTTTTGAGAAAGCCAGTGTAATTCAAACGTATCACAGACGGGGGGTCTGGGGGCAGGGCCCCCAGCCGCCGGAGGCTTTGGGGGTCTGGGGGCGAAACCCCCAGCTGTTGGGCGGTTTTTTTGTAATTAAAAAAAAAAAAGCTATTTTAATGCCATTGAATCACATTTCGCACATGTTTAGAGCCATTTCAAAGCACTAGATTTTTGATATTTGAAAGCCAATTAAAAAAATCAAATTGTTTAATCCTTCTTCTAGTTGCAATTTAAGTCCAAAACATGTTTAACATCTTGCATTTTGGTGTTAAAGTTTAATTGCACGTGATTTGGTTCAGGTAGGGGGAAGTAAGGTGCATTGTCCCGTGCAACATTTTAGCAGTAAATGAAAACCCACTTGAAGATTTTCCTTAGAGATTTTTGTTTTGTCATGAAAATAATTAGTTACAGAAGTGCATTTAGGCCAGGGGTCCAGCCCCCTCAATCAGTGCTGCCGGGGACCAAAAATGGGCCCGGGGCCACCTCAAATTGGACGATTTCCAGTTTTGTTAAGTCCAAAATAGACGGAGAAAATGCTGTAGTTTGGTCCGAAAAATGATGTGATCTCCAAAGAAAGGTCTTCACCGAAATTCCAACCGTTTTTCGGGTCGAAATTAGGTGATCTCCAAAAAAAAAGGTCTTCAGGCTTCACATGCTGATTTCTCAGTGTGTTTTCGATGGGCCCCCTCTCGAGCTCATGGAACCTCTGCTGGGCCCGCTGAAGCCAACGGCCTTCCTGAAGCCCACGGGCCCCCACATTGGCCCCCTAGTCTATGGGCCCCCGGGTCATTGTACCCCCCTGCCCCCCTCTGGGCGCCCCTGCCCTCAATTGAAGTTCAAAGATTTGTTCAATCAGCATTTTCCGGGGATAATTTTTTTTAAGAGTATTTTGTGCGTAAAAACTGGCGAGGTGGAGGTGAATTGTTGTTGAAAAATAGTACAATAGATGGTTACGCTTACTAACCATGTTATTGCCGGGCCGGATTTACATCGCGCTGGGCCCCTGGCACTTTGGAGATTTTCGCAACATCTTTCTGCCTAATGTAGGTGAAGACCATAAAAACTCAAGATTTGAGCACAGGGTCCTTAGCTGGTACTGCGCCATATTGTGGTAAATCTGGCCTTGGTTAATGCATTACGTTCATAAAAAGGCTAGATGTGATCCTGAGATAGCAACTTTTAGGACGAAAACTATCCATTTCTTCCAGGTTTATGTTTAAATTGGCTGGCAAAAATTGATTTGAGGGGGTCGCTGAGCCCCTGGTCTTCAATATTATTATTCGCTACTAGTGTAAGCGAAAAATGCTAAAAAGAAACTGAAACTGTAGAAACAATTGGCTTTTTGTCACATTTCTGTCATTAGTGAAATTTCAGTTGGGGGGGAGGCCCGCTTGGCTAAGCCTATGCTCCAATTGCGGAAAACAAACAAGGTATTTGCAAATTTTCCACGAGGTTTCTGGCGTTTTCCAACAAAATTTCAACGGTTCAAAAAATAGTGCTGTCCTCAAGCCGAGGACAGCGCAATTTTGGAGGACCTAAGGCTTCGAGGCCAAGGCCAAGGACTTGAGGCCAAGGCCAAGGACTTCAAAATGTGTCCTCGAGGACGTCCTCGATGCCAAGGACGTCCTCGAGGACTCCACCTCTGGTGCATAGCTGCAGTTGCGAATAAAATACAGTAAGATACATTTCAATTAGTATGGGCTTGAAAAAATTTCAACTTTTCTTGAAAAACTTACCGGAGCGTAAGCTGAGCAATTTCCTGTTCCTCGAAACTGTACTTCACCGTAGGAGCTTTTTCAACAAATCCGGGCGTCAGGCGCACAATTTGTTCCAGAGAAACCTAAAAAATTTTGAAATAGAAGAAACTGGTCAAATCCCCAGCACTCTGACAAACAGAAATAGCACGATTCCAATCTACTCACTCGAAAAAGCCTCGTTCCAGCTCGCGCTGTCTTTTCTGTGCACTGCTTTGACGTGCTGAAGAAGGCATTTTTGGCTTGCTAAAGAAAACTTCCAAGCTTAAAGCCTTAAACGATCTGCTATACGTATGCTTAACAATCTGCTAATTTACTCGGCCAAAATGCTCGGAATTTTTTTTTTTTTGGCGTATCAAACCAAGCTTTTTGGAGTTTTATGAAAAGATAGAGTGTCTTTGTTTCAACCAAGTTCTTATCTTGTTCAATTATTAATGACCTTCAAAATAAAAATATCATTAATTCATTCATATGCATTTTATCAAGTACATGATTGTAAATGACCTGTATTATATTATAAAACAGACACGAGAATTGAAAGTTAAAAATGTCAAAATCTCTGTAGACTGGGCTCTCTTTTTTTTTCGATTTTATTTACTTGTTTTTGTCGTATTCTGTTCTAACTGTGTCAACCATCATGCTGCTCAAAGATTACTAATTTTTATCTTTGTGTTTTATGAACATTCAGACCTCGTTAATTCTCCAAATAGTAACGATATTCATTTAAAAAAAAGGATTGAAACCGATTCAGTTAATTTTCCAACCTGCATTGACATGCAAAATTATTTCTTCTCCTCGTTAAGCCGCATTTACACGGGCGACTTTTAGCGGCGAGAATCGACATTTTGCATTTTTTCTTTCTCAAATCGCGTAGGTCACTTATACGGCGCAAGATTCACGTGAGATTTTGTCTGCGCGATATCGCCAGACACGCCCCCAAAAAAATCAAATCGCAGCAGTCACTCACACGGGAGAGATTTTAACGCGATGCTCGCATACGATTGCAACTCGCAGAAGTCACTTACACGTTGAGACTGCGTGCCAGTGATTCTCTCCAAATCGATTCGGCGGAAGAGATGCTATCGCACTGGTTCACTTACACGGTGCGAGATAGTTTCAAAGCGCTGCTTGCTGGTTTTGAATTTGCAAAAGCCAACTGCCGCAAAAGCACTTCAAATGCGCAGCTTGTCAGCTTTTGCATTTGAAACAATCACGCTTCGGAATTTTGAAAACAAAATTGTAAGAAACCAACGCAAGCGTAAAACGAAATACAGGGAATACAATTAAGCAGCTAATTTTGTTAAAACTTGACACGAAAATGCAAGCTGAAAGATGAAGCACTAAACGCTTGAAATTATTCGAAAAGCTTATTTACTCTGTATCATTCTGAGTTGGCTTGGATGGAGCAAAGTCAAGGGGGCATTAATGCTCAAAATTTATTATAAAGTTCTGTCATTTACCCTTTTGGTCTTGTTTTTTCTCCACTGCAACCTGCTACCCATCTCTGATTGTGCTTCTCGTTTGGTTATATATATGATTTTTGGTTAAATAAAACAATAAAATTTATCAGCATTTTTGTGCAGTTAATTCTAAAAACGCTTTTGAAATTACCTTCTCTCCAAGCATGTGGTACTGAGAAATTCATATTGTTTATTTCCTTAATAGTGCACAAGTATTTTGTGTTTTATAGTAGACCTGTGCTGTTATATTATACGAAATGCTAATTGCTAAATTTTATTTTTAAGTTTACTTTTTGAGTTCTTCTGCAGTGATACCAGGCACCTTCCGTCACTACCGAAGCACTGGATCTTTTTTAATTAAACCAACATTCAAGAAATCCATATAACATTTGTATAATATGTGTTTTCATGTAAATTTGTTATAGAGCTACTAAACCACAGCAGCTGTTACAAAGCACCAATACTCACAATAAAATAGGCAGCACATGCGTTTGCCGAAACGCTAGGCAATTACAGCAAGTATCAGAGGTGGAGTCCTCGAGGACACATTTTGAAGTCCTTGGCCTTGTCCTCGGCTCGAGGACAGCACTTTTTTTGAATTGTTGAAATTTTGTAGATCGCCTGAAAAAAGTTTTGGAAGATGTTTATTACTGGAGAACGCCTGAAAAAAATTTTTGAAGACGTTCTTTTTTTGGAGATTGCCTGAAAAAATTTCTTTAAGACCTTTTTTTTGGAGAACACTTAATTGCGCTTGTGTTCTTGGTCCTTGGCCTCAAGCATTCTTGTCCTTGGCCTCGAGAGGTTCTGTTTCTCGGAAGGGCTGTCCTTGGCCTTGGTCTTGGAGTTTTTTTGTGTCCTTGGCCTCAAGCTTTGTGTCTTGGACTCCACCTCTGGTAAGTATGGTACGGAGGATTAATTATTATGAACTGTGCAAAAATACGTCAGTCTTCATTCCTGGCGTAATTCTAATGGAAATCGCCATAAAACCATTTGAAATTGAGAACACGATTTACTTAGAAATAGCATTTTCATGAAATTAATGTTTAATTACAATATGCGGTGCAGTAGGTGTTATGTTTCTCCACTTAAATGTGGTTATTTTAACCGCAAGAGATGCCGGTAGGCTACAGGCAACCTCGGGTCAAAAAAGAAAGCAAACGCTCACACGTTTTTAGCAGACAAAAACCAGCAGATGGTACTTGTATACAAGGTGCTGGACCCAACGAGTGAGCATAGGGTGTGAGCCTACTCTGCTAGCACTCTTACAGCACCGATTGATCTTTTTTGTGTTGCCCAGCTCTAGTTTCGGAATTTGGCAGCTTCTTACTTTTAGTTTGCTCAGTTTGCCATTGGCTGCAAACGTTTTAAAAATTACGCGCTTTTTGCCCGAGTTACCTCTGTTCGGGCATTCCGTTTCATTCGAGCAATTGGCAAACGGACGTATTTTATTTTGAAGACCGCTCGTACGGCACTCCTTTAGTTCATTATTTTCAGGTTAAATTTCAGTTATTTTTTGCCATGCCGTACTGTTCCACATTATTTGTTTTGTCTGAACAATACAGTTTAAGTTGGAGAATTTCAATTGTGGTTTGCCCAGACGGACAGAGTGAAGGCTCACGGTGAAAGCTCCAGAGTTTCGCTGGAGCACCTGCAGTCAATAGTGTTCCGGAAGGCTTCTAAAACAAACACCTCCATTTCCAAAATACAGTATATTGTCCAAATACCATTATTGTGAATTCATTGTCTTAGCTATTTTAGGATTTTCAAATTTTTAACTTTTGTTTTTGCGTAGTCAGAATATTAGCAATAACAAAATTGACTACACTTTTTCATACAAAAAATAATTTGTAAAAACACGAGGCTCATTTTTGCTCAAAATTTAATAACAAATTAGGAAGAACAACCGAAAAAGAACAAATTCCAAATCAAAAAAGTTACTTAATTCTGTACTGATTCAAAACAATAAAGCTTGATCGGTTTTCTGGTATTTCCAAGCACAATTGCCAACATTTTGAGACTGTAAAGTGCTACTGCGCAGGTAACAAAACTTTTTGGCTCTCGTTCAAACGAAAATTAATGCTCGCTTTTTCGCTTTCCGCAATTTTACGTTGCTGCAAAAGCAGCTGAAAAGGCGTTTACAAGCAAACAGGTCATTAGGAATTAACAAACATGGTCGCCATAATTGACATCAATGATCTCAAAATTTAAAAACCAATTAAGAGCAACTGAGGCTGAACATTGGGAAAAAATTAAGAACAGCCAGCCTCAACTCAAAATTTACAGGTTCTTATAAAAAAAGTGTACTTACGGTATTATAAAAGCAGAATACAGTTAAGGTACTGTTACCTATGGTTAATTTATCATACATTTTATAATGTGTTAAAGTCCTGCTTGATTGGCTTCACAGTTCTCAGCTCAAGACTGCCGTATCTACATTAGACCAGTACCATCATCAACAAGAAAATTATCAATTCTGTGTTTCAAACTAATATTAAGTAAATTTAGTATCGAAATCATAATTGATTACGGTAAAAAACACAATAGATTGTTTTGTCCTATGAACACAATAGTTTATGAAGTAAATATAGGATACTCGCAGCCAGCGACTCGCAAAGCATTTGTGCATTGCACTATGCCGGGGCGACTCGTAAATTGCATACGATTTGCTATTTACACGAGCGCGACTTTGCCCTGGGACTCTCGATACGTTGAAATCGACCTCGTGTAAGTAATCACGAGCGAGAACGACTTTTGCATCGAGTCGCGTAAAATATAATCGCCATCGCAAATCTCAGGCGTTACTTATACGTCGGCGATTCTAGCCAAACGCGATCGTGGCAAGCGAGTCTCGCCTCGTGTGAGTAACCGCTCGGCGAGAGAGATTTCACGCATAAAAAATCTTTGAATCGCGTTGCAAAACAGTTGCCCGCGTAAATGCGGCTTTAGGCAGAATTTTTTTATCTCTGTATCATTTTGCTGTCTTGCAAGTCGCTCAATTTACACTTTAACGAGTCATTCTTAAGCCGCATTTACACGATCAACTTTTAGCTGCGAGAATCGACATTTTGCCTTTTTTCTTTCTCAAATCGCGTAGGTCACTTACACGGCGCAAGATTCACGTGTGATTTTGTCTGCGCGATATCGCCAGACACGCCCCCAAAAAAATCAAATCGTAGCTGTCACTCACACGGGAGAGATTTTAACGTGGCGCTCGCATTCGATTGCAACTCGCTGAAGTCACTTACACGTGGAGACTGCGTGCCAGTGATTCTCGCAAAATCGAGTCGGCGGAAGAGTTGCTATCGCACTGGTTCACTTACACGGTGCGAGATAGTTTCAAAGCGCGGCTTGCTGGTTTTGAATTTGCAAAAGCGAACTGCTGCAAAAGCACTTCAAATGCGCCGCTTGTCAGCTTTTGCATTTGAAGCAATCACGCTTAGGAATTTTGAAAAGAAAATGAATGAAGCCAATGCAAGCGTAAAACGAAATACGAAAAATACTATTGAGCAGCTAATGTGAAAACTTGCAATGAGAATGCAAGGTGAAAGATGAAGCAGCAACGGCGGCGTGCTGCTCGTGCCGAATATGTGATACGTAAATGCTATTTTGAGTTGGCTTGGATGGAGCAAAGTCAAGTGGGCATTAATGCTCATAATTTATTATAAAATTCTGTCATTTACCCTTTTGGTATTGGCTTTTCTCTACCGCAACCCATCTCTGACTGTGTGTCCTTGTTTTGTTATGCATAATGTTTGGTAAAACAATAAAATTTATCAATATTTTTGGGCAGTTAATTCTAAAAAGACTTTTGAAATTACTTTTTCTCCAAGCATGTGTAACTGACAAATTCATATTGTTTATTTACTTAATAATGCACAAGTATTTTAGTATTTTATAGGAGATCTGTGCTGTCATATACTATACGAAATGCTAATGGTTAAATTTTATTTTTGTTTTTAGAAGTTTACTTTTTGAGTTCTTCTGCAGTGATAACCGGCGCCTTTTGTCAATACAGAAGTACAGGCTCTTCTTCAATTAATCCAACATTCAAAAAATCCACATAGCATTCATATAATATGTGTTTTCAAGTAATTTTTTCATGGAGGTACTAAACCACAGCTGTTACAAATCACCAATATCCACAATAATAAAACAAGCAGCGCATGCATTTGCTAAACGCTAGGCAATTACAGTTAGTGTAGTGCGGAGGATGAATTATTATGAACAGTGCAAAAATACGCCAGTGACTTCATGTCAAAACTCATTCCTGGCGTTATTCAAATGAAAAAGCCCCATAAAACCACTCGAAATTGAGAACATGATTTCATTATTAACATCATTTTCATGAAATTAATGTTTAATCACAATATGCGGGGCAGTAGGTGTTGTGCTTCTCCACTTAACTGTGGTTGGTTATTTTAACCGCAAGAATTGCCGGTAGGCTCTAGCAATCTCGGGTCAGAAAAGAAAGCAAACGCTAACACGGTTTTAGCCGACAAAAACCAGTGGATGGTACTTGTATACGAAGTGCTGGACCCAACGAGTGAGCATAGATGTGAGCCTATCAGCCTACTCTGCCAGCACTGTCACAGCACCGATTGACCTTTTTTGTGTTGCCCCGCTCTAGTTTTGATCCGGCCGCTTTTTCCTTTTAGTTTGCTCAGTTTGTACGCCTCACTTTAGTTCCTGCAGCCAACGCTTCAAAAATTACGCGGTTTTTGTTAATTCCTGCACGCCTTTGTGTTTGGCCGAGTTACCTCTGTTCTGGCATTCCTTTTCATTCGAGCAACTGGCAAACAGACGTATTTCATTTTCAAGACCGCTCTTTTTCAAGACTGGCAAACAGACGTATTTCATTTTCAAGACCACAACTAAATTCTGTACTGATTCAAAACAAAAGAGCTTAAATAACTTCGAGAGTATAGAGTGCTATTGCGCATTGGGCAGGTAACGAAAAACTTTTTGGCTCTCGTTCAAACGAAAATTAGAGCTTGCTTTTTTGCTTTCCGCAATTTTACGATGCTGCAAAAGCAGCTGAAAAGGCGTTTACAAGCAGACAAACCATTAGGTATTAACAAACATTGCCGCTATAATTGACATCAATGATCTCAAAATTTAAGAACCAATTAAGAGCAACTGATGCTCAACATTGGCAAAAAAATTAAGAACAGTCAGCCTCAACTCAAAATTTACTGGTTCTTATGAAAACAGTGTTCTTACGGTATTCTAAAAACAAAATGCAATAAAGGTACTGTTTTCTGTTGTTAATTTATCATACATTTTGTTAAGGGTTAAAGCCCTGCTTGATTGGCTTCACAGTTGTCAGCAATCAGCTCATGACTGCCTTATCTGCAGTAGACCAGTGCCAGCATCAACAAGAAAATTATTTCTTCTTCGTTTCAAACTAATATGAAGTAAATTTAATATCACAATCACAATTAATTACGGTAAAAGCACTACAGACTCTTTTGTAACATGAACACAATATTTTATGAAGTAAACTTAGGTAATCGCAGCCTGCGACTCGTAAAGCATTTGTGCATTGCGCTATGCCTGGGCGACTCGTAAATTGCATACGATTTGCTGTTTACACGAGAGCGACTTTGCCTGGTAACTCTCGAGACGCTGAAATCGACCTCGTGTAAGTGATCATGGGCGAGAACGATTGTTGCATCGAGTCGCGCAAAAATATAATCGGCATCGCAAATCGCAGGTGTTACTTACACGGCAGCGATTCTTGTCAAACGCGATCGCGGCAAGCGAGTCTTGCCTCGTGTGAGTAACCATTATGCGAGAGAGATTTTCACGCATAAGAAATCGTCGAATCGCGTTGCAAAAAAGTCGACCGTGTAAATGCGGCTTAATATCACAATCACAGTTAATTACGGTAAAAGCACTACGGACTATTTTGTACCATGAACACAATATTTTATGAAGTAAACTTAGATAATCGCAGCCAGCGACTCGCAAAGCATTTGTGCATTGCGCTATGCCTGGGCGACTCGTAAATTGCATACGATTTGCTGTTTACACGAGCGCGACTTCGCCTTGTGACTCTCGAGACGCTGAAATCGACCTCGTGTAAGTGATCATGGGCGAGAACGATTGTTGCATCGAGTCGCGCAAAAATATAATCGGCATCGCAAATCGCAGGTGTTACTTACACGGCAGCGATTCTTGCCAAACGCGATCGCGGCAAGCGAGTCTTGCCTCGTGTGAGTAACCATTATGCGAGAGAGATTTTCACGCATAAGAAATCGTCGAATCGCGTTGCAAAAAAGTCGCTCGTGTAAATGCGGCTTTAAGCCGCATTTACACGGGCGACTTTTAGCTGCGAGAATCGACATTTTGCCTTTTTTTCTTTCTCAAATCGCGTAGGTCACTTACACGGCGCAAGATTCACGTGTGATTTTGTCTGCGCGATATCGCCAGACACGCCCCCCGAAAAATCAAATCGTAGCAGTCACTCACACGGGAGAGATTTTGACGCGGCGCTCGCATTCGATTGCAACTCGCTGAAGTCACTTAAAGCCGCATTTACACGGGCGACTTTTTTGCGTGCGATTTTTTGATAAAAATGGATGTAGCAAAGTTGCATCTATTCAATAATGATTCTCATTGTGATGAAAGTTATCTTACTGTTGAAAATGACTGTCTCAAGTTGTTTCCATTCCGATAGTGATATTCTAAACCTTTTTAGAACAAAATCGGCACTGATCCCACTGCGATTTTTTATCGCAGCACCGATTCTCTTCTAAAGTTTTCAATTATAACAATATTGGTATGAAACCAACTTAAGACAATTACTTCCATCAGTAAGGTCCCAATTATCATGATCAAAACCGCCTTTGAGTAAATGCAACTTTGCCAGATCCATTTTTATCAAAAAATCGCACGCAATCGAGTCGGCGGAAGAGTTGCTATCGCACTGGTTCACTTACACGGTGCGAGATAGTTTCAAAGCGCTGCTTGCTGGTTTTGAATTTGCAAAAGCGAACTGCTGCAAAAGCACTTCAAATGCGCCGCTTGTCAGCTTTTGCATTTGAAGCAATCACGCTTTGGAATCTTGAAAAGAAAATGAATGAAGCCAACGCAAGCGTAAAACGAAATACGAAAAATACTATTAAGCAGCTAATGTCAAAACTTGCAATGAGAATGCAAGGTGAAAGATGAAGCAGCAACGGCGGCGTGCTGCTCGAGCCGAATGTGTGATACGTAAATGCTATTTTGAGTTGGCTTGGATGGAGCAAAGTCAAGCGGGCATTAATGCTCATAATTTATTATAAAATTCTGTCATTTACCCTTTAGATATTGGCTTTTCTCTACCGCAACCCATCTCTGACTGTGTTTCTTGTTTGGTTATGCATAATGTTGGGTAAAACAATAAAATTTATCAATATTTTTGGGCAGTTAATTCTAAAAAGACTTTTGAAATTACTTTTTCTCCAAGCATGTGTAACTGACAAATTCATATTGTTTATTTACTTAATAGTGCACAAGTATTTTAGTATTTTGTCGGAGATCTGTGCTGTCATACACTATACGAAATGCTAATGGTTAAATTTATTTTTGTTTTTTGAAAATTACTTTTTGAGTTCTTCTGCAGTGATACCAGGCGCCTTTTGTCACTACAGAAGTACTGGCTCTTCTTCAATTAATCCAACATTCAAAAAATTCACATAGTATTCATATAATATGAGTTTTCAAGTAATTTTTTTATGGAGCTACTAAACCACAGCTGTTACAAATCACCAATATCCACAATAATAAAACAAGCAGCGCATGCATTTGCTAAACGCTAGGCAATCACAGTTAGTGTAGTGCGGAGGATGAATTATTATGAACTGAGCAAAAATACGCCAGTGACTTCATGTCAAAACTCATTCGTGGCGTTATTCAAATGAAAAAGCCCCATAAAACCACTCGAAATTGAGATCATGATTTCATTATAAACATCATTTTCATGAAATTAATGTTTAATCACAATATGCGGGGCAGTAGGTGTTGTGCTTCTTCACTTAACTGTGGTTATTTTAACCGCAAGAATTGCCGGTAGGCTCTAGCAATCTCGGGTCAGAAAAGAAAGCAAACGCTAACACGTTTTTAGCCGACAAAAACCAGTGGATGGTACTTGTATACAAAGTGCTGGACCCAACGAGTGAGCATAGATGTGAGCCTATCAGCCTACTCTGCCAGCACTGTCACAGCACCGATTGACCTTTTTTGTGTTACCCCGCTCTAGTTTTGATCCGGCCGCTTTTTCCTTTTAGTTTGCTCAGATTGTGCGCCTCACTTTAGTTCCTGCAGCCAACGCTTTTTGGTAATTCCTGCACGCCTTTGTGTTTGACCGAGTTACCTCTGTTCTGGCATTCCTTTTCATTCGAGCAACTGGCAAACAGACGTATTTCATTTTCAAGACCGCTCGTATGGGACTCTTTAAGTTCATTATTTTCAGGCTAAATTTCAGATATATTTTGCCATGTCTTACTGTTCCAAATTATGCATTTTGTCTGAACAATACAGTTCAAGTTGAAGAATTTCAATTGTGGTTTGCCCAGATGGACACGGTGAAGGCTCCATATTGTAACGGAGGGCTTCTGTAACAAGCACCTCCATTTCCAAACTATTTTGTCCAAATGCTATTACTGTGAATTCATTGTCTTAGCTATTCTAGAATTAAGAACAACCGAAAAAGAAGAAATGCCAAATCAAAAAAGAAACTAAATTCTGTACGGATTCAAAACAAAAGAGCTTGAATAACTTCGAGAGTATAGAGTGTTATTGCGCATTGGGCAGGTAACAAAAAAACTTTTTGGCTCTCGTTCAAACGAAAATTAGAGCTTGCTTTTTTGCTTTCCGCAATTTTACGATGCTGCAAAAGCAGCTAAAAAGGCGTTTACAAGCAGACAGACCATTACGTATTAACAAACATTGTCGCTATAATTGACATCAATGATCTCAAAATTTAAGAACCAATTAAAAGCAACTGATGCTCAACATTGGCAAAAAAATTAAGAACAGTCAGTCTCAACTCAAAATTTACTGGTTCTGATCCAAACAGTGTACTTACGGTATTATAAAAACAAAATACAATTAAGGTACTGTTTCCTGTGGTTAATTTATCATACATTTTGTTAAGGGTTAAAGCCCTGCTTGATTGGCTTCACAGTTATCAGCAATCAGCTCATGACTGCCGTATCTGCAGTAGACCAGTGCCAGCATCAACAAGAAAATTATTTCTTCTTCGTTTCAAACTAATATGAAGTAAATTTAATATCGAAATCACAATTAATTACGGTAAAAGCACTACGGACTATTTTGTACCATGAACACAATATTTTATGAAGTAAACTTAGATAATCGCAGCCAGCGACTCGCAAAGCATTTGTGCATTGCGCTATGCCTGGGCGACTCGTAAATTGCATACGATTTGCTGTTTACACGAGCGCGACTTTGCCCTGAGACTCTCGAGACGCTGAAATCGACCTCGTGTAAGTGATCATGGGCGAGAACGACTGTTGCATCGAGTCGCGCAAAAATATAATCGGCATCGCAAATCGCAGGTGTTACTTACACGGCAGCGATTCTTGTCAAACGCGATCGCGGCAAGCGAGTCTTGCCTCGTGTGAGTAACCGCTCGGCGAGAGAGATTTTCACGCATAAAAAATCTTTGAATCGCGTTGCAAAAAAGTCGCCCGCGTAAATGCGGCTTTAAGCCGCATTTACACGGGCGAATTTTAATTGCGAGAATCGACATTTTGCCTTTTTTTCTTTCTCAAATCGCGTAGGTCACTTAAGCCGCGTTTACACGAGCGACTTTTTTGCAACGCGATTCAAAGATTTTTTATGCGTGAAAATCTCTCTCGCCGAGCGGTTACTCACACGAGGCGAGACTCGCTTGCCGCGATCGCGTTTGGCTAGCATCGCTGCCGTGTAAGTAACACCTGCGATTTGCGATGGCGATTATATTTTACGCGACTCGATGCAAAAGTCGTTCTCGCCCGTGATCACTTACACGAGGTCGATTTCAACGTATCGAGAGTCTCAGGGCAAAGTCGCGCTCGCGTAAACAGCAAATCGTATGCAATTTACGAGTTGCCCCGGCATAGTGCAATGCACAAATGCTTTGCGAGTCGCTGGCTGCGAGTATCCTATATTTATTTCATAAACTATTGTTTTCATTGTACAACGTAGTCTGTAGCGTTTTTACCGCAATTAATTATGATTTCGATACTGATTTGACTTCATATTTCAGTAGTTTGAAACTCAGAAGTAATAATTTTTTTGTTGATGCTGGTACTGGTCTACTGCAGGTATGGCAGTGATGAGCTGATAACTGTGAAGCCAATCAAGCAGGACTTTAACACTTTATAAAATGTATGATAAATTAACCATAGGTAACAGCACCTTAATTGTATTTTGCTTTTATAATACCTTAAGGACACTTTTTCTCATAAAAATCAGTAAATTTTGAGTTGAGGCTGACTGTTCTTAATTTTTTGCCGATGGTGAGCCTCAGTTGCTCTTAATTGGTTCTTAAGTTGTTAAAGCATTGATGTCAATTATGGCGACCATGTTTGTTAATTCCTAATCATCTGTCTGCTTGTAAACGCCTTTTAGCTGCTTTTGCAACATCGTAAAATTGCCGAAAGCGAGCAACAATTTTCGTTTGAACGAGAGCCAAAAAGTTTTGTTACCTGCGCAGTGCGCAGTAGCATTCTATAGTCTCACAATTGTCGCAATTTTGCTCGCAAATATCAGAAAACCACTCAAGCTTACGTAATTGTTTTGAATCAGTACAGAATTCAGTTTCTTTTTTGATTTGGAATTTATTCTTTTGCGGTTGCTCTTCCTAAATTGTTATTAAATTTTGTGCAAAAATGAGCCTCGTGTTCTTACAAAATTTTTCTTGTATAAAAATGTGTAATCAATTTTGTCATTGCTAATACTCTGACATAGCAAAAACAAAAGTTAAAAATCTGAAAACCCTAAAATAGCTAAGACAATGAATTCACAATAATGGCATTTGGACAATATATTTTGGAAATGGAGGTGTTTGTTACAGAGGCCCTCCGTAACACTGTTGACTGCAGGTGCTCCAGCGAAACTCTGGAGCTTTCACCGTGAGCCTTCACTCTGTCCGCCTGGGCAAACCACAATTGAAATTCTCCAACTTAAACTGTGTTGTTCAGACCATGTTCAGACAAAATAAATGATATGGAACAGTACGGCATGGCAAAAAATAACTGAAATTTAACCTGAAAATAATGAACTAAAAGGAGTGCCGTACGAGCGGTCTTCAAAATAAAACACGTCCGTTTGCCCACGGCTCGAACGAAAAGAAATGCCAGAACAGAGGTAACTCGGGCAAAAAGCGCGTAATTTTTAAAACGTTTGCAGCCAATGACTGCAGGAAATCAAGTGAATTGCGCAAACTGAGCAAACTAAAAGCAAGAAGCGGCCGAATTCCGAAACTAGAGCGGGGCAACACAAAAAAGATCAATCGGTGCTGTGACAGTGCTAGCAGTGTAGGCTCACGCCCTATGCTCACTCGTTGGGTCCAGCACCTTGTATACAAGTACCATCTGCTGGTTTTTGTTGGCTAAAACCGTGTTAGCGTTTGCTTTCTTTTCTGACCCGAGATTGCCTTAGCCTACCGGCATCTCTTGCGGTTAAAATAACCACATTTAAGTGGAAAAACACAACATGTACTGCACCGCATATTGTAATTAGACATTAATTTCATGAAAATGCTATTTCCAAGCAAACATTTTCTCAATTTCAAATGGTTTTATGGCGATTTTCATTAGAATTACGCCAGGAGTGAGTTTTGACATGAAGTCACTGATGTATTTTTGCACTGTTAATAATAATTCGTTCTCCGCACCATCCTTACTGTAATTGCAATTGCCTAGCGTTTAGTAAATGCATGCGCTGCTTATTTTATGATTGTGGATCATGATGCTTTGTAACAGCTGTGGTTTAGTAGCTCTATAACAAATTTACATGAAAACACATATTATACAAATGTTATATGGATTTCTTGAACGTTGGTTTAATTAAAAAAGATCCAGTGCTTCGGTAGCGACGGAAGGCGCCTGGTATCACTGCAGAAGAACTCAAAAAGTAAACTTAAAAATAAAATTTAACAATTAGCATTTCATTAATATAACAGCACAGACCTACTATAAAATACAAAATACTTGTGCACTATTAAGGAAATAACATGAAATTGTTAGTCACACATGCTTGGAGAAAAGGTAATTTCGAAAGTGTTTTTAGAATCAACTGCACAAAAATGCTGATAAATTTTGTTGTTTTTATTTTACCAAATATTTGATATAACCAAACAAGAAGCACAATCAGAAATGGGTTGCAGTGGAGAAAAACCAAGACCAAAAGGGTAAATGACAGAACTTTATAATAAATTATGAACATTAACGCCCGCTTGACTATGCTCCATCCAAGCCAACTCAGAATGATATAGCGTAAATAAGCTTTTCGAATAATTTCAAGCGTTTAGTGCTTCATCTTTCACCTTGCATTTTCATTGCAAGTTTTAACGATATTAGCTGCTTAATTGTATTCCCTGTATTTCGTTTTACGCTTGCGTTGGTTTCATACAATTTTGTTTTCAAAATTCCGAAGCGTGATTGTTTCAAATACGAAAGCTGACAAGCTGCGCATTTGAAGTGCTTTTGCGTTTGAAACAATCACGCTTCGGATTTTTGAAAACAAAATTGTATAAAAACAACGCAAGCGTAAAACGAAATACAGGGAATACACTTAAGCAGCTAATATCGTTAAAGCTTGCAATGAAAATGCAAGGTGAAAGATGAAGCACTAAACGCTTGAAATTACTCGGAAAGCTTATTTACTCTGAATCATTCTGAGTTGGCTTGGATGGAGCAAAGTCAAGGGGGCATTAATGCTCAAAATTTATTATAAAGTTCTGTCATTTACCTTTTAGGTCTTGTTTTTTCTCCACTGCAACCTGCTACCCATCTCTGGTTGTGCTTCTCGTTTGGTTATATATATGATTTTTGGTGAAATAAAATAGTAAAATTTTTTAACATTTTTGCGCACTAAATTCTAAGAACACTTTTGAAATTACCTTCTCTCCAAGCATGAGTTACTGAGAAATTCATATTGTTTATTTCCTTAATAATGCACAAGTATTTTGTGTTTTATAGTAGACCTGTGCTGTTATATTATACGAAATGCTAATTGCTAAATTTTATTTTTAAGTTTACTTTTTGAGTTCTTCTGCAGTGATACCAGGCACCTTCCGTCGCTACCAAGGCATTGGCTTTTTTTTTTATTAAACCAACGTTCAAAAAATCCATATAACATTTGCATGATAAGTGTTTTCATGTAAATTTGTTATGGAGCTACTAAACCACAGCTGTTACAAAGCATCAATATCCACTATTGTAAGTTACGCACACTCGTGTAGAGCAACAGAGTGCGTAGGCGATCCTACTTGAATAGTTTCAATGACCGTGATTACTTGATTATCGAATCCACAGTTGCTAACTTCCTCCTGTTCAGCATAGAACACAGAGTAACCAGAACTTGAGTGTATTACTTGTAACAGTATCCAAATTTAGCAAATATTCCAACCACAAATTCAGAAACACAATTCCTAACTAACTATTTTAAATACTACCGAAAAATGACCTATCTAGCTATAATCCAAGTAATGGCAGACTACTGCAGGTACTGGTGTTGCAATCTACTGGATTGCGGTCTACATAAGCACATATAGAATCAGAAATTTAGCCATAGGTCTAACAACTATAATTATCATATCGCCAAATAAGCAAATCAGTCAGTACTGAGAAAAATATCGACTTCCATAGCAAGTAAAATATAGGCCTACTCTGACTGGTAACAGTATGCGGTAGACACATAGGCTAACTAAACAGTACTGGTTTAACAAATAACAGCTGCATTCACACCATACTTAACGTACGAGCTCCAAAGACTTAGAAAACATTCCACTAATACACAGACATGTGCTCGATCCTGCGATAGTACAGCTGCTAGCTTTAGAACCTCACAAATCATAAGAACAAATATTTCACGAAGCTTGCTACGGGCAATGACGCAGCATAAATCAGCACAACAAAAGGAATGGACTAGCAACGAAAATATCCGCGGAGTCAATTCTTCCGCAAGATTAGACTAATCATACTAGCAGCATTGAGAATATATACACATGGTCCAACACCGGTCAAGATAAAGTCACGGCTATCGCTAACAACTATAATAAAATAAGTTACACATGCATTTGCTAAACGCTTGCTGGCAATTACGGTAAGCATAGTGCGGAGGATGAAGTATTATGAAAAGTGCAAAAATACGTCAGTGACTTCAGGTCAAAACTCATTTCTGGCGTAATTCTATTGGAAAAGCGCCATATAACCACTAGACATGGAGAATATGATTTGCTTGGAAATAGCATTTTCATGAAATTAATGTCTAATTACAATATGCGGGGCAGTAGATGTTATGTTTTTCCACTTAAATGTGGTTATTTTAACCGCAAGAGATGCCTGTAGGCTACAGGCAAACTCGGGTCAGAAAAGAAAGCAAATGTTAACACGTTTTTAGCCGACCAACACCAGTGAATTGTAGTTGTATACAAGATGCTGGACCCAACGAGTGAGCATAGGGCGTGAGCCTACACTGCTAGCACTGTCACAGCACCGATTGACCTTTTTTTTGTGTTGCCCCGCTCTAGTTTCGGAATTCGGCCGCTTCTTATTTTCAGTTTGCTCAGTTTGCGCTCGCCACCTTATTTCCTGCAGTCATTGGCTGCAAACGTTTTAAAAATTACGCGCTTTTTGGCCGAGTTACCTCTGTTCGGGCATTCCGTTTCATTCGAGCAATTGGCAAACGGACGTATTTTATTTTGAAGAAAGCTGGTTCGGCACTCTTTTAGTTCATTATTTTCAGGTTAAATTTCAGTTATTTTTTGCCATGCCGTACTGTTCCATATTATTTGTTTTCAGAGCTGGGCAAGTCCGCAAGTTAGTCCGCAAGTCCGCAAATCCGCAATTGCGGACTAACGAAAAAAGTTGCGGACATGCTGACTTGCGGACTTTGGCAGTTAAAATTGCGGACTTGCGGTTGCGGACTATTTTTAATTTTAGTCCGCAATTCCGCAAGTTTTATACAAATATTGAAATTTCTTACTATTTTCGTAAAATATTCATGTTTTTACCCAGTTAAACATGAGAAATCAATTTAATTTTTTCGAGTTCAAGTTCGGCAAAAATATCAAGTTTTTCGAGTTCAGGCTGACATAAATGCTAAGTCTGCTTTTCGACTTAATCGCTTTCTTTTTGTTGACATGCTGTTTGGTAACGTGAGAAACGAATACATGCCGCGTTCTCATCTTTTATCCAAATAGTTGGTTGATTTTTTAGAACATTTTAGAAGCCCCTTTTGTGCTTGTTTTAAGAATCTTCTAGAACTGTCTTTGTGGTAATTTTACCTGTATTGTCTTTAGACCTTTAATCTCATAATCTTTAAGTCTGCAACTAGTGCTCAAATTAGATAGTTTTCGACATTACGAGTGATATGGTGTTTCAAATTCTTGTAGTTTAGTGTATCAAGTTAGCTGTGTAGTAAGTTGGTTGCTGATGTTTCTATTTCTATAGTGCGACCTCGAAACAGTTTTTTAATAGTATAGTCTAGCAAAGTCTAGCATAGTGTTAGTATAATCAATAGCGTAAATTTTGGTCTAGTAAATTCTAGTTAATTGATATTGATTTGGCTAGCTGGTAATTGACTTCTTGTTTTGCCGTGCTCCTTTAGATGAATCAAATTTTTAGTGTTCTGTGAGGAATAACATTGTTATATTTATATCCAAAGTGTGGTATGACTGCAGAAATATGAAGGATACGGTGCGCGGCGAGACAGGCTATTACAAGAGGGTCTAACCTGGTTCAAATTGGAGTCAACACTGTTTTCTCGAGTTCGGCAAAACAACCGACTTTTTTTGGGTTTAAGTTCGGTTTGCAGCCCTGGTTCAAAGT
The DNA here is from genome assembly GCA_963965965.1 of Trididemnum nubilum. NCBI lineage: Eukaryota > Metazoa > Chordata > Ascidiacea > Aplousobranchia > Didemnidae > Trididemnum > Trididemnum nubilum. The sequence goes on along the minus strand of OZ014472.1, from coordinate 40,166,003 downwards.
ATGACTTTGTTGTTTTTTACCGTGAGTTCACAAAATTAGCCACTGGGGTATCATTTTTTGTACTGGTAGTCAGTGCCGTTGCTACGGTGGGGCCAGGGGCGCCATCTCCCCCTAACGACTGCTTGTGCCCCCCCCCCATTTTGGTTCATTCAGAATGCTTTTTTGGAGCATCGCGTAAGGACAAGACAACAGACAATAATGGAAAAAGGAATAATAATTTTCAAGCATGATTCTCGTTTGAAGTTTTCTCGATTGTTTGCAAAATTGCTGGCCACCAACTGCTTTACATAAATGTGACCCAATAATCCGTCTTATTAACACGCCTTTACGGATGTGTCGCGGAATAGGGATGTATGCCTACAGAAGCGTTATCGGTATTTCGCTAGTGATTATGATCTGAAACAATACGTGAAAACATTTCTTTAAACGACCAGCTGTTTTTTTTTAGAGCACACTCAAGATTTATTTTAGTTCGCAGTCAGTGGCACAATTAGGGGAAGGGGCTAAGGGTCATCAACCCCTTTAACCAAGTCATTTAGAAAATATAACCAAAAAAAGAAAAAGCGTTTAAACGTGTTTTGGACTTGACTTAATGTATATGGGGGCTCAAGAGGCTAAACAATTTAAATCGTTCAATGACTTCTGAATTTTAGCAATTTACTGTAATTATTGATATGGTTTTAAAACGTGCGAAATGTGATTCAAATGGCGTTAAAATCGCTATTTTTGCCGCAAAATCGCAAAAATCACCCAGCAGCTGAGCCCCTCTGTAACACGCTTGAGTAGCAACGGTTTGCTCAGCACAGGACCTAAATTAGACAATTTTTGTGCAGAAAACATTTACTTTTGGTTCAAGCCCCCTCTCTCTTAACAAAACCCTGCTGGTTACGCTTCTGGTCGCATTTACTCCTGTAGACATATTTTTCAAGCGATTATACCAGCCGCATGCGAAACGAGCTAATTAACGCTGCCGGGCTTATACATATCTTTTTCCAAAGATGAATACAAAATAGTAGCTTTAAAATATCAGTTTTTAGGTGCAAACGTTCTGTCTATTTTTATAGTACCCCCATTTTTGGGCCAGGGCCCCATCATTTTGTTTGGTCTAGCGACGGCACTGCTGGTAGCGTGTGGTTTTCTCGTTCCTACAGTATTTATAGAAACTAGGGACTAAAAATTTAGTAATACGATTAGTACAGTAGCGTAGCCAGGGGGGGCGGGGGGGCTCGAGCCCCCCCATTGGCTTGTGAAGCATGCAAAATCGCACGTTTTTGGTGCTTTTGAGGCCGATTTTTTGTGAAAAATTGAAAATAGCCCCCCCCCATAGGAAAACAGCCCCCCCCTCAAACGTTTGGATTTCCGAATTTGGCCGAAAAATCAGTCTCAATTTCGGTAAAAACCTTTTTTTTTTTTGGAGACCACCTGATTTTGGGCCGAAAAAACGTTTGAATTTCCAATTTCGGCCGAAAAATCAGACTCAATTAGGGTGAAGACCTTTGTTTTATTTTTATTTTTTGGAGACCACCCTGATTTTGGGCCGAAAAAACGTTTGAATTTCCGATTTCGGCCGTAAAATCAGTCTCAATTTCGGTGAAGACCTTTTTTTTTTTGGAGATCACCTGAATTTGGGCGGAAAAAACCTTTGAATTTCCGAGCTTTCCGAGAAATTTCGTCTCAATTTTCGGACAAACCGTGTGAAACTGTTCAAGAACAATGAAAATTCGGGTCAAGGTTGTTTGCACTTTTCTCACTCTTTCAAAATAGCCCCCCCCTTTTCCAAATCCTGGCTACGCGCCTGGATTAGTGATATGAATGTTTTTTTGCCTTCTACTGCCTTTGCCTTTTCCTGCCTCGAAAAAACATTGTTTTCTTGGAATATATTGTTGCAAGCGGAAATGCGGATAGTGCTTTGCTATTTGATGGCTTCTCACTGTAATCCAATGGCTTTTAATCTCCAAATCCCTCGCTTCATTGTAGCATTTTTAAGGGTTCGCCGGTGGGTTGTGCACTATGCTTCCACGCAATTTAGGCACCTACTGTATAAGCAGAATCGCAACCAGAAGGGCTGGGGGCTAAAAACCCTTAGTCAAGTCACTTAAAAACTTCAACCAAAATTACAAGCGTTTGAATCTGTTTTGAGTTGGACCTGAAGTAAGAGAGGTTGGACTATTCTTAAGTTTGCCATCCGAAAAAGCAGCACAATAACAAGTCATCCTGCGGTACATTTACTACAATCAACGATTGTGAGTAATTTCTTCTATTGCGTGGAATGTATTCACCATACGTTTGCTATACTTCCCACATGTCACAACTTTTGTCTTATTTTGCCAATCAACTCTAAGCAGTTCACTTCGGGACGTGGTTGATTACTAAACTCTTTCACTCGGTTCATAAAAAGTTGCGGACTTGCGGTGCGGACTTTAAATATTACGAAGTTGCGGACTTGCGGTTGCGGACTTCAAGAATTAGGAAGTTGCGGACTTGCGGTTGCGGATTTAAAAATCCTGAAAAGTCGTTGCGGACTTGCGGTTGCGGACTAAGCTTTTAAACGTCCAATTGCGGACTTGCGGTTGCGGATTAAGAAAATTGAAATTCGGTTGCGGATTTGCGGACTGCGGACTTAAAAAAAAACTTGCGGTGCCCAGCACTGTTTGTTTTGTCTGAACAATGCAGTTTAAGTTGGAGAATTTCAATTGTCGTTTGCCCAGACGGACACGGTGAAGGCTCCAGAGTTTCGCTGGAGCACCTGCAGTCAATAGTGTTACGAAGGGCTTCTGTCACAAACACCTCCATTTCCAAAGGATATTGTGCAAACGCCATTATTGTGAATTCATTGTCTTAGCTATTCTAGGGTTTTCAAATTTTTAACTTTTGTTTTTGCTATGTCGGAATATTAGCAATGACAAAATTGAATACACTTTTTTATACAAAAAATAATTTGTAAAAACACGAGGCTCATTTTTGCACAAAATTTAATAACAATTTAGGAAGAACAACCGAAAAAGAACAAATTCCAAATCAAAAAAGTTACTTAATTCTGTACTGATTCAAAACAATAAAGCTTGATCGGTTTTCTGGTATGTGCGAGCAAAATTGCCAACAATTTTGAGACTATAGAGTGCTACTGCGCACTGCGCAGGTAACAAAACTTTTTGGCTCTCGTTCAAACGAAAATTAATGCTCGCTTTTCGCAATTTTCACGATGCTGCAAAAGCAGCTAAAAGGCGTTTACAAGCAGACAGATCATTGGGAATTAATTAACAAACATGGTCGCCATAATTGACATCAATGATCTCAAAATTTAAGAACCAATTAAGAGCAACTGAGGCTGAACATTGGGAAAAAATTAAGAACAACCAGTCTCAACTCAAAATTTACAGGTTCTTATAAAAAAAAGTGTACTTACGGTATTATCAGAGGTGGGCAAGCTTCCGGCGTGGCTATTTCACTTGCGATAGCGCTTTCGCCGCAATTGCGGCGCAAGCTTCCGGCGCAACTATTTCACTTGCGATAGCGCTTTCGCCGCAATTACTTTTAAACGGTAGCGCTGACGCTTGCGCTGCAAGTATTTTAGCAATTTTGAGCGCAATCGCGCAAGTCAAATACGATAATGAATGTATGCTTTTCAATCAAATGTGATTAAAGTTAACTAAGAAACATTGACGAGGTACATAGGCGTAGTCAGAATTTTTGATTTGGGGGGAAGGCCAAACCACAAATCACACGTATTGGCGTCAACAAAATTTTTCAAGAAGAGGAACTTTTTACGGGACAAAGATACCGTAGAATTGAGGGTCAGAAGCTGGGGCCTGGGTTGGCATGTAACCTGGGTTTTGCTAAAGAAAAAGGATTTGAACCTAAAGCTAAAAACATTTCCAAAGTTGTCTGAGTAGGGATACGTGGTGAGCAAACTAGTTTAGTCCAAATGTATCACAGACGGGGTCTGGGGGCTGCTGCTGGTCGATTTTTCGAAATTTTTTTCAGAAAAAAATTGCTATTTTAATGCCATTTGGATCACATTTTGCACGTTTTTAGAGCTATTTAAAATAACTAAATTTTTAAGGATTGAAAGCCAACTAAAACAATCAAATTGGAGAGTCTTCCCTTTACTTACAGATCAAGTCCAGAACACGTTTAAAATCTTGAATTTTGGGGTTAAGCAAAGTACATGGCCTCTTGCAATATTTTTAGCAGAAATTAATCAATTGAATATTTGCCTTGGGAAACTTTGTTTTTGTCATGAATACGGGTTATGCATCTAAATTGGATGGCAAAAAGTTGATTTGAAGGGGTGGGCCCAGGCCATTTACCTGGGCGTTAATATTAGTCTGCTGTACGCAGTACTTCAACTGTAAAATTTTGCATGGGAAACGCTTTTGCAGTCTTGACCAAACACAGTCAGAATGCGAGAGTACTTCAGTGAAAATTATGCAAAACCGTCCCCGAAATTGAGTGAAGACCAAAAAAAAAAGATCTTCACCGCATTTTGAGACCATATTCGGCCAGAATTTGTGGGATTTTTGTTCGTTCTGACAGGCCCTTTTTCGTCTGATCATCCAGCGCTCAAATCTCGATGGGGGACGCTAAATTCTCGATGGGGGATGCCAAATCTCGATGGAGGGACACTAGCTCTCGATGGGGGGACGCGTCCCCCCTACAATTTAAGTACTGGTTGTACACGTATACTGTTGTACGCGAAAATGCTCAAAGAAACTGCAAGCGAAAAAAAACATAATGCTTTGTTATTATTTTTATCATTGGTGGCATTTCGATTGGGGATGCTCGGTTTTGCCCCTCCCCCCTTGGCTACACCTATGACGAGGTAGGTTCATAAAAGCTTCGTTATGGGAAATTCCATTCGTCTACTGCTTGCAATATTTTTATTGGGTTTACAGCTCGAGTAATCTTTCGCTGAAACGTTTCTCTCGAAAATATTTTTTGCCGACTTTTAAAAAAAAAATTTCCAATCGAGTAAAACGATTGGAAAATCAAATTTAATACGCAAAAAAAAATTTTTTAATTGTCTTTTTAGAAATACGCTAGTCGTTTTTAAACAATCTTCAACTTGCTATGGGCATTAACCGCGTTATTCGTGACAATCCTTTTTTACCATAATTCAAAAAAAAGAACAACAAAAACTATTGATTACAACTTTTTTGCTAGTGCGGGAAAACTTGAAAGATATTGCAAATAGGAGGGACAGCATTGGTAAAGCTCTTATATGTAATACCTAGATGGTTCAGTTTCTTTAAACAAAAACAGGATGCGTTTTTAGCGTGCTCCATTCGTGAAAGGGTGAAGCTAATTGCTCCAACAGCACAAAATATGTATCGAAGCTTGTAAAAAATTTCCTTGAAGAGCCATTAGGAAAAAACAGTGACTCCGAAGTCGTTCGCTTACCACCACATGCAGACTTTATTAGAGAATTTTTTAACACCGCGGTTCCTTGAGTGCGAGTGTTAAGAGTATTTTTTCTTTAGGTAGAAAGATGTTCTTCGCCCAAAGAGGTTAACCGATGCGCATTTTCAAATGCTTGCATTTTTTAAAGAAAATCAATAATTTTTTGTTCACTAATTTGGTAGCATGCATAATTTGTTTTGAATATTGGTTTCGTCCCATAATTTAGTGAGGTTTGAGCAGTGAGTCAATTAGAATCAAAATTTCCAAACGTTACACTTGCGCTTGCGGTAGCGGTTGTGCTTGCGGCGCAATTATTTTTTTGGGCTTGCGGAAACGCTTACAGCGCAAGATTTTCAGAGTAGTTGAGCGTGCGCTGGCGGTGCAACTTTTATGACTTGCGCTGCCCACCTCTGGGTATCATAAAAGCAGAATACAATTAAGGTACTGTTACCTGTGGTTAATTTATCATATATTTTATAAAGTGTTAAAGTCCTGCTTGATTGGCTTCACAGTTATCAGCTCAAGACTGCCGTATCTACATTAGACCAGTACCAGAATCAACAACAAAATTATCAATTCTGTGTTTCAAACTAGTATGAAGTAAATTTAGTAACGAAATCATAATTGATTACGGTAAAAGCACTACAGACTACGTTGTACTACGAAAACAATAGTTTATGAAGTAAATATAGGATACTCGCAGCCAGCGACTCGCAAAGCATTTGTGCATTGCACTATGCCGGGGCAACTCGTAAATTGCATACGATTTGCTATTTACACGAGCGCTACTTTGTCCTGGGACTCTCGAGACATTGAAATCGACCTCGTGTAAGTAATCACGAGCGAGAACGATTCTTGCATCGAGTCGCGTAAAATATAATCGCCATCGCAAATCTCAGGCGTTACTTATACGTCGGCGATTCTAGCCAAACGCGATCGCGGCAAGCGAGTCTCGCCTCGTGTGAGTAACCGCTCGGCGAGAGAGATTTTCACGCATAAAAAATCTTTGAATCGCGTTGCAAAAAAGTCGCCCGTGTAAACGCGGTTTTAGAGATGTTCACGTTTTTTAATTTTTTTTTTTTTTTATAGAAAAAAAACACAGCATCTCAAATAAAACGTGGTTTTTATTTTTGTAAATCAGAGCTATTTACAAAACTAAAAAATACAATGCCCAAACAACATGCTATTTTTTTAATTATGATCGTTATTTGAAAATTATTACATGCTGTGAAGCACTGTAACTACGACAAATCAGGAAATAGCAAATATTAGCTGTGATAATGTCCGCAATAAAATTGATATTGTTCAAACTCATTTTGTTATCGCCGTGTAATTAATAGGTTAATGGTCATAATAAAGCAACGTAAGTGAAAATTCATAAAATTGGCATAGAAATGTATAATTACAATTGCAATTATTGAAGTTTGAAAGTTTCCAATAACGTTTATAATTACAGCAAAATCGTGTAATTAAGTATAATATGCCAATTATAATTTTTCCAACCCTGAATGAGATACATTTAGTAGAGCAAACGTTTTGAATTTATTTAGACTTTTGGTGCTCTCACTATTTTTTGCTTCTTCGCAACAACTTCGTTTAGCTTTATTTTTCTGTGCACCAGACAAGGAAATTCAAAAATATGTAAAATAGTGAAGGTTATTGTTTTGCTGTATTTCGAAATTGTTTCATCATCACAAACCTAATTACCATGCATCGAACACTAACGAGACCCACAATTATTTTCAACGTTTGATTTGCACGACATTGCAATTTACAGCATTTTCTGAAGGTGTTGTGCATTGCGCTGTTTACCTGTTTGCAGTGATGGGCACAGCGGCGCTGTTCACCAGCGGGCGCTACTAGCGCCGCTACTTTTTCCGTAGCGGTAGCGGCAGCGCCGCTGCTTTTTTTCGTCACCAACGACAAGCGGCAGCGCCCCTGTTTTTTTAGTAGAAAAAGCTGCAGCGCTTTAGCGTTGTTTTTTAGGCAAATTTACTGCCGCTGCCGCTACTGCTAATAAACTCCTTCCAAGAGTTTTTCAATTCATATTTTTACACGTTACCATTTGGAGTCTTTACTCTCTGCTTGTTTTCACTCTGCTCTTATTACCTCGTTATTTCAGTTTAGTAGAACATACAAGACCTTTGTGACGTTTTGTCGTTGCTCTTATTCGGTATGTGTAAGCGAGTTTTATCGCACATGGTCCAATTTTTTCTCAATCAAAGTTGAACAAATAATGTGGTCTAGTAGCGGGTCGATTTGAACTGATAAAACCGATTTCAATAAAGCCGATTTCGAGCAGTATCTCTTTAACGAAAATGCAATAACTAAAATTTGATAAATTGCTAAATATTTGCAGATCGCAAAGACGGTTTTCCGCAATATTTCTTCAAAATGCTAGCATTTAGTACAACAAATGAAGATAACTTGTTGGCTATCTGGTCACAGACCACAGTATAGATCGTGCACTGCCAATAGAACAGTACAGTACCGGGCACGAAGCCAGAGTAGTATGTTTGGGGGAGGGGGGCACAAAAACTTGGGGTAGGGGACGCTTACGCAGCCAAAACCAGACGAATTCGGAATGCGGCAGCGATCTGGTGAATATTTTGCTCCAAATCCTGTGTTATCCTTCTTTGGTATGGATTTTGCCCTCAAATTTGGAGGTGAAGACTAAAAAAATAAAAAAAAGATCTTCATCGCAAAATCTAAGGCTACTTGATTACGTTCACTTGATCTGTTTTGCTGTTTCATAGAAAAAGCGTTTGTGGTTACCTGTTTTTGGGCAAAAGTTTGCTAGTTGTGCTACTACAAAAATCTACTCTCGCTTGCGGAGCTCAACAAGTGATTTGGGGGGCACGGTTCGAATTGCCATCCCCCATGCATAGGCGTAGCCAGGATTTTTGATTGGGGGGGAGGGGCAAACCAAAAATCACATGCAATGAAGTCATCAGAAATTTTCGAAAGAGGAATTTTTGTGGGACAAAGATATCGTAGAATGGAAGATCAGAAGCCGTGGCCTGGTTTGGCCCTTAACCGAGAGTTTTCCAAAGGGAGAGGGTTTAAACCAAAAGTTACAAATGAAAATATCTAAATTGGGAGACTTGTGTAAGTAAACTAGTTTATTCAAACGTATCACAGACGGGGATCTGGGAACGAAGCCCCTAGTCGCTGGGCGATTTCTTGGAATTTTGTGAAAAAAAAGCTTTTTTAATGCCATTGGATCACATTTGGCACGTGTTCAAAACCATTTGAAAGAAGCAGATTATTAACATTTGAAAGCCAATTGAAAAAAATTAAATTCTTTCAATTCTCCTTTTACTTATAATTTGGTCAAAAATACGTTTGTAATTTTGCAGTTTGGGGTTAAATTTTTATAAGTATTTTAGTAGTAAATAATCCACTCGAAGATTTTCCTTAGAGATTTTTGTTTTAACATGAAAATAACCAGTTGTAGGAGTACATGTACGGTTAAGAGGCTCCAGGCCCCTCAATTTAAATTCAATAATTTGTTCAATGAGCATTTCTCATAGACATTTTTTTTTCAAACGCATTTTTTAGCGTAAAAACTAGCGAGGTGGATGGAGGTGAATTGTTACTAAAAACCGTACAATAGATGGTTACGCCTAATTACCATGTTATTGCCCGGGCCGGATTTACATTGCGCGGCGCCCCTGGCACTTTAAAGATTTTCGCAACATCTTCCTGCCAAACACTAGTGTAGACCAAAAATAAAGTCTTACCATCTGAGCGCAGGGCTCCTAGCACTAAGCCATATGGTAAATCCCACCCTGTTATTGCATTACGTTTTCAAAAAGGTTAGATGAGAGCTCGAGGTAGCAACTTTTATGATAAAAACCCTTAATTTCACTCGGGATATACATTTTAATTGATTGGCAAAAATTGAATTTAGAGGGCCCGGGCCCCCTGGCCGTCAATATTATTGTTAATTACTGTTGCAGGCAAAAAATACTAAAAGAAACTAAAACTGACGAAACAATAGTTTTTTTTGTCACATTTTTATCATCAAAATTGCTATTTTTCCGACAAAAAATTACTAACGTTGTTCAGCGGGGGCATTGGAACTTCTTTGCCCTCGCCCCCAGAGCTCCATTTTTTTTCAAGGCCAAAAAGACTTGCGCTTACAAATAAGGGTGCCGTGGTACCTCAATTCAAATTAACAAAACAAATTTACTTTGCAGTACCTTTAGATATTACCGTATAATCTGAAAAAATTCTGTAAAAACAAATAAAGTAGAAATAAGGTTTGCGTTTGAAAAACTACAGCAAAAGTGGGACTTCATTATCAGTGAACGTTTGCACCGGACCCTAATAGCCTTAAAATTTATCATGTTCATGTTTAGAATTAAGCTATTTCAGTGCAGTCCCTGCGGGGGGGCCAGAAGGGGCCGTGCCCCCTCAACGGTTGTTTGTGACCCCACCCCAACGGCTGCTTGTCCCCCCCATTTCGGTTTACTCAGAATACGTTTTTGAAACATCAGGTAACGACAAGATAACAGACTATAATGAAAAGAGAAATACTAAGATTCAAACCTATTTCTCGTTGGAAGTTTTTGCAATTTTTTGCAAAATTGCTGGCAACCAACTGCTCTGTATAAATTTGACGCTATAATCTGTCTTATTAGCTCGCTTTTACCGACGTGTCCTGGAAGAGAGATGTAAGCGTACAGAATCGTTACCGGTACCGGTACTTCGTTAGTGATTATGACCTGAAACAATACGTGAAAATATTTTTTAGACCAGTTGTTTTTGTTTTTTTAGAGCACACCCAACCAGGGGGAAGGGGCTAAAGGGGCTTCAGGACATGAAATATAAAGCGGGGGGGAGAAGGAGCTGAGGAATTTTTTTAATGACTTCTGAATTTTAGCAATTTACTGTAGTTCTTCATATGGCTTCAAAAAGTGCGAAATGTGATTGAAATGGCGTTAAAATTGATATTTTTGCCGCAAAATTTCAAAAATTGGCCAGCGGCTGAAGGCTCTGCCTCCTTCCCCCCTCCAGCCTCCCTCTGTGATGCGCTTTAGTTGCATCAGTTTGTTTAGCACGGGGCCTAAATTAGACAATTTTTGTGCAAAAAAATCTACTTTTGGTTCAAGCCCCCTCTTTCCGCAAAATCCTGGTTGCACTTCTCGCATTCACTGTTGCAGACACATTTTTCAAGCGATTATATTGCCGGATACGACACGAGCTACGAAACGCTGCCGGCTTTATACGTCTTTTTTTTCAGACATAAATAAAAAATTGTTAAAATAGCGCATGATTTGTAGCCATAAAATATCAGTTCTTATGTGCAAAAGTTCAGTTTATGTTAGTGCCCCCCCCCACACTTTCTGCTGGTGTCCCCTCAATTCGGTGGCTCTGGCGACGGCAATGAGTTATTTCCTTTCACGAGTTACCGCGATTTTTTGTTACGGTTTTTACCACGCTACTGCTTCGCAGTACATAATCCAAATTGCTGCTGACGCGTTAAACTTCATAAAGACGTCTAGAGTTATTACAAAAACAATACAACTCTTCAAATTATCATCAATAACTTAGCGAAATGCTGTATCTTAAACACTTGAACACGCTTGGCCTCTTAAGAGCGGCTGCTCTCGAAGAGTCGGTCCTAGGCCTTGCCCTCGGATTTTTTTGTCAAAAAAGGTCTTCATCGAAATGCGGTAGCTTTTTCGTCAATTTTAGTTCAAAACCAAAAAATAGACAATATCTATTTTAGTATAAGATCAAAATAAAAAAACGAACAAAAAAATTAAAAACAAACGTTGAAAAAATCTTTGCGTAGTTTTGTTGCTGTAATATGTAGTTGCTGTCCAACAACTTTATTTCGTATGTTGGTTTACATAGCAATGCTCAGGGTTGATTAAGTGTTTGTGTGTGTTTTTGTTTCAACAATAAATAAACATGATTAATGAAAAATACGAAGCATTGCTTTAAGTTGAGCAATCTAAACAATATAAGTGCTCTGTTTTTGATCACGAAAACGTCGTTAATAATTTAAAATCAGAGATGGGCACGTGCTACTTCAAACGTAGCGCCGCTCTCGTCACTGCTACTTGCCCTAACCAATAGCGTTGCTACCGCTACGAGCTACTTGTCTTCAAAAGTAGCGCGCCACCGCTACTTTACGACAAAAGTAGCCGCGCTACCCGCTACTTTGAACAACGTGTAAATTTTCTTTTGTAGTGACTTATGAGTAATTGAGCCTATATTGGGATAATTAAGAAGACAAATGTGGCGTGACTCAAGTTAGTACAAATGATATAATGTCGGAAACGAAAAGTACACAGCAATATAAACAACCAAATAGTCTCAGCGCAGCAACAAAGTAGTATCAAAGCAGCAACATAAAACACCTCTCTACATCCTCCCGTTCAAGGATCTACTGTTGAGGCACCAGTCACGTAATATATTAACATACGATACTGAACAATGCAGTAAAGGTAAACACTCAAAACCATTTTACAATTGAAGTCGTTTAGGCGGCACCACTTTTCTTCCGTATCTAGTCATATACGGAATAGGTCTACCTGCATCCCTCTCATCAAATGAAGCAGGGCTGGGAGAGATTTGATCATTACTTTGTAAAGGCAATGGTGTAATATGCCGACGGTTTCTACGTAATGACGAACAAGCACTAGATTCGGTTTTTACAACATACGATCTAGGAGTATGATGGGAGTGTTGGACAACACCAGGCTGGCGACCGGAAGTCGGGGTATCAATCCAAGCATATGTGTTCGGATGTAAAAATGGAAGGTCACGAACACGGTGACGTTTGTCGAAATTGCGTTTTTGTTGAGCCCTGATATGTTTATCTTTGGTTCTAAAACCTCTCAAGGCCTTCCAGCTGGGTTTTAGTTGAGCAGGCAGAATCGGCAAAGTAGAACGAAGTTTTCTACCCACCAGCAGCTCCGCGGGGCTGTGTCCACTGTGTAAGGGAGTGGACCTATACGTGAGCAAAGCAATATATGGGTCACTGGCTTTTTTAAGTAAAGCCTTAACAGTTTGTACAGCACGTTCTGCTTCCCCATTTGATTGAGGGTATCTTGGACTGCTTGTCACGTGAGTGAAACCATACGCATCTGAAAATTTTCGAAACACAAAAGCGGAAAACTGCGGACCGTTATCTGTAATTAAAGTTTCAGGAATGCCGTGTCGGGCAAAAATCGATTTACAATGCAAGATAACATCTTCTGATGCTGTGCCGCGATCAAGCAAAGCCAACTCAATATATCTCGAAAAATAATCAACTACAAGCAAGTAATTTTTCCCTTCAAAACAAAATAAATCAGCAGCAATTTTTTGCCATGGCCTAAGTGAGGTTTCCGTGCAAATCATTGGCTCGCAAACATTAGGTCTTTCTTTACAACATACAGCACAATATTTTACCCAATTGCCAATATCTTGGCTTATGCCAGGCCACCACACAATATCTTTAGCTCTATCCCTGCGCTTGTTAACCCCTTGATGGCCGTTGTGAATTTTTTCGAGAATGTTTTTTCGTAGCATTTCAGGAATAATTATGGCCTCTCTTTTTAACAATAATCCATTTTGCACCGAGAGATCATTACGTAAATTATAAAATGGAAGCAAATCTTTACTCAGTTTACTAACTTTAGGCCAACCACTTTTACAGTAATTCAAAACAGTTTTACAAACGTTGTCATTTTGCACCGTCTCTCTAATATGTTGAAGCTTAACGTTACTGATCAGAGCAGTTTCGATGATCATGTTGATAAGTCTTTCTGCTTCTCTCGAAAGCTGATCTTGAACGTCTTTCTTTGTCGTTGGAGATCTGGACAATGCATCCGCGGTTGTCAAGTTCTTTCCCTGGACATAAGCAACGTCGTAATCAAACCACATGAGTCTCATGCGAAATCTTTGCCGTCGTGGGGAAAGTTGGTAAATGCTTTTATTTCCAAGTAAACTGACTTATGGTCGATGGTCAGTTTCCAAACGAAAATGCAACCCAAGGATGAAAGGTCGAAATTTCTCGCAAGCCCAAGTTACTGCAAGGGCCTCCTTTTCAATTTGGGCATAACGCTTTTCCGTTTCTGTTAAGCAGCGAGAAGCATATGCCACTGGACGCAATTTACCATCTTTCAATTGCCACAAAACCGCACCTAATCCAAAGGACGAAGAATCTGCTGAGATTCGGGTTTCACGCGTAGGGTCGTAGTGTGCTAACGTAGGAATCGTTGTAAGATTTTTCTTTATAGTTTCAAAAGAACGTTGCTGGCTATCGCCCCAGTGCCAAAGCACATTTTTACACAAAAATTTTCTCAAAGGTGAAACGATTTCTGATAGATTAGGTAAAAATTTAGCTAACTGGTTAGCCATACCCAGAAAGCGTCTAACGCCCTTTACATCTTTAGGAGGTTCAAAAAGGTTTATAGCAGAAACTTTTTCAGGGTCTGGCTGCACTCCTTCTTGATAAATAATGTGCCCTAAAATTTAATCTTGGTTTGGGCAAATTTGCACTTATCATTCAGGGTGACTCCTGCCGTTTGCAATTTTTTAAGAACAACGTGTACTCGAGAATCATGTTCATTTGAATCTTCTCCAAAGATCAGCGCGTCATCCATATTACAAACCACACCAGGGATTTCTCCCACAATTTCATACATTCTTCGTTGAAAATGTTCTGGGGCAGAACAAATTCCAAACGGCAGTCTGTTAAAACGAAAACGTCCAAAAGGAGTTATGAATGTGGTCAGATCTTTATATTGCTCACATAGGAGAATTTGCCAAAATCCACAATTAGCGTCTAATTTCGTAAAAAATTTCGCATTTCCCAATTTCGCTAAAGTTTCATCAACTGCCGGTAAAATATGATTTTCACGGCAAACAAATTTGTTGAGATGAGTATAATCAACACAAATTCTGATCTTACCGGATTTTTTGGGAACCACAACCATGCCAGAGCACCATTCGGTGGGCGATGTTACAGGTGAAATCACTCCCGTATCTTCCATTTCCTTCAACTGCTTGATTACTTCATTTTGTAGAGGCAGAGGAACACGGCGAGGAGTTGACAAGCAAAACGGTTTAAAGTCTTGTTTCATTTTGATAGAATATTCTTCTCCAAACTTTCCAAGTCCTTGAAATAAGGACGGAAATTTGTCCCCGTATTTTGAAACATTGCCATTGCCGACATTGTTTACAATGTGAACCAAATTCAGAGCTTGAATGGCAGGCCATCCCAAAAGAGGTTGAGACAAATTTTTTACAACAAAAATGTGTTGGTATGAAGACAATCCGTTATGAGTAACTTTCGCATTAAATTTCCCTCTTACTCTGAATTGTTGTCTTTCTGGTCCCGACAAAGTCTCGTTTGTCAGACGTAAACTGACATTAGACAACTTGTTGAATGCTTGTTCGCTTATCACAGTCACATCTGCGCCTGTATCTATTCGAAACACAATCGGTTCATCATTGACTTGAAGGGAGAAACTGCGCTGATCAGGTTGATTTTCATTAGTCAATTTAACGCTTCCCAAGAAAAATCTTGAGTGATCGGAGTTTTCTGCTGAGTCATCATGTTCTTCACCATACACCGTTACCAGTTTTACGCTTTTGCTGCGACAAACTTTTTTGAAGTGACCAATTTTGCCACAATTGAAGCAAGTAGCTTTTAGTGCAGGACAGAATTTTCGGCCATGTCGAGCTGCGCCACACCAATTGCATACTTGATTGTTATTACTAGGCGATGCACGCGCTTTCGAAGAGTTTTGAATGCCCGCTATTGCAAAATCGTTGGCATGCGCAGCTAACAGTTTTTGCTGTTTTTTCACAACATCCGTGCCTCTCACAAGTTTAATGCATCCATCTAAGGTTAATGCCGCGTCTAGTTGTAGTCTTTCAGCAAGCGACTTGTCCAAAATTCCAACAACAATACGGTCGCGAATCATTTCATCTCGAAGGTTACCGTAATTGCAGGTTTCGACTAACGTATGTAGCGATGTTAAAAAGTCATCTACTGACTCGCCAACTTCTTGTTTTCGAAGGTTAAACTTTGCTCTCTCATAAATGACTTTATGCCGCACGTTGAAGTAATCTTGAAATTTTTGTTTAACCGTATCATATGAATTAGATTGCTCTTCATTTAGCCGAAAAGAACTCAAGGCACTGTCAGCTTTGTCGCCTAGTAAATACATCAGCATGTTGACTTGACTTTTCTCCGACTCATCGTTCAACTTAGATGCTAGCCGGTATCGCTCAAATCTACGAATCCACGGTGCCCAATTTTCAGGCTGATCAATATCAAACTGTTCTGGCGGTGAGATTTGAAACGACATCACTTACACCGCTGCCACCATGTGGCGTGACTCAAGTTAGTACTAATGATATAATGTCGGAAACGAAAAGTACACAGCAATATAAACAACCAAATAGTCTCAGCGCAGCAACAAAGTAGTATCAAAGCAGCAACATAAAACATCTCTCTAAAACAAATGAGATTATCATCGACTGTCGTGTGAATAGCGTAGCTGAAAAAGTATACATTTTTTGAAACCAGCATATTTTGAGTTGGGGCTGACTGCTTTTAAACTTTCACGTAGGCTACAGTATTTTTAACCTCATTTGTTTTTAACTATAGTGGGAGTATAAAGTGACATAAATTTCATTTAGTATAAAGTGGCATATCTGTTTTTGCCTAGTAAAAAGTTAACTTTTGTTTTAAATTACATCATTATTAAGCCTATGCTGTTAGACAAATCATTGAAATCAACAACGGCAACATAGAAAAGATCAAGAGAACCCCATTAATTACCTACAAATGCTTTGAATCAAATAGTGCTCTTTAGACATTTTTTCAATTTTTCAATTTAATATTTTTTCAATTTTTCAATTTAAATATTTCCCTCGAACGTCCTCGAGGACACAATTGTTGTTTCCGCTAAAAAACTTTGTTGTATATCAGTTACCGGTTTGTAGAACAACAGCACCTATAATAGCTTTCAATCCAAATTAAATGCATAAGGTCGTTTTTTATTACAAGTGCTATATTGGGAAGGTTAGTACTGCTTTTTGTTATTAGATGTTTAAATTTAGGCTGAGTGTAGGAAAGAAAACAGCATATCATCATCAATCTCATACTTGTTTCAAAATAATCAAATACAGACCATAAAATGTAAAAACTAAAAGTAATCTAAAACCCCCCTACAGCCTGTTTCGTCTTTCGACTCGTCAGGGGGGTATCTTATTCAAATAGAATCTTTTTGTTATTTTTATTTTGTTAATTGCTCTGAGATATCATCGAGCACTTTCTGAAAGCACCGACCTATTTTACACTCAAGCTGTTTCGATATTTTGTCTGTATGGACACTATTGAACAAAATCTCACTTCGCAGCACTAAGTTGAAGAAAATTGAATCAAAAAACTCAAAGCCTTTATTTAAACGACGTGGTATTGATTTTAAATATCAGCCCAAAAAATCTCCAGTTAAGTCTGTTTTAAGGCGTGCATTTTCGCGCAGTTGAAGAAACTCTATTTTTGCTACCATAATTATCATCATCACAAATAGAGTTTTCTTCAACTGAAAATGGCTTGCTATTCCACAAAAAATTATGTTGCTCAAAATTCCAAGAAAATATTGCTTAATCGCAATATTACAAATGCTCACCTCATGCCTACAGCCTACTAATAACTGAACTAGACCATCAACTGTTTACGAAACAAAAGAATTTAAAAAGAGAGCATATAGTTCTGACTAATTAGTATTAAACTATGACATCACAGAAGCATAGACGTAGCCAGGGGGAGCCCAAGGGGTCCTGTCCCGCCCCCATCAAAATGCCACCAATGATAAAAATGTGACAAATTAGCCTGGTTTCTTCAGTTTCAGCTTCTTTTAACATCTTCGAGTACAACACTACATGTGTACAACAGGAATTAAGAATAATTTTGATAACGAGGGGGCCCCGGCTCCCTCAATTCCATTTTTGCCACCCAATTTAAAAGCATAATTCGGAAAAAATCATGGATTTTTGACTTAAAAGTTGCTAACTCATGCCCTCATTTAACCTTTTTATAAACATAATGCATAAACGAGGGACGGATTTACCATATGGCACAATGCCAGGGGCCCCGCGATCAAATGGTAAGACTTTTTTTTTTGGTCTACACCTATGTTTGGTAGGAAGGTGTTACGAAATCCCAAAGTACTAAGGGCCCCGCGCAATATAAATCCGGCGGGAATAACGTAGTTAAGTAGGCGTAACCATCTATTATACGGTACCATTTTTCAATAACAATTCACCACCATCACGCCAGTTTTTACCCCCTCCCGCCAAAAAAAAAAAAACATTAACAAAAAAGGGCTGAGGGAAATGCTAATTGAACAAATTATTGAATTTGAATTGAGGGGGCCTGGGCCTCCAGGCTATACATGTACTCCTCTATACAACCGGTTAATTTCATGACAAAACAAAAATCTCTAAAGGAAAATTCTCGAGTGGATAATTATTTACTGCTAAAATATTGCAAGAGGCAATGGACCTTCTTCCCCTTACCCGGGCAAAAATCACAAAATTCAACACCAAAATGCCAGATTTTAAAGATGTTTTGGACTTAAATAGCAAGTAAAAGGAGGATTGAACAATTTAATTTTTTCCAATTACCTTTCAAATGTCAAAAATTTAGTTCTTTCATGTGGCTCTGAACACGTGCGAAATGTGATCCAAAGGCATTAAAATAGCTTTTTTTCCAAAACCTTACAAACATTTGCCTAGCGGCTGTGGACTTCGCCCACAGACCCCATAGCCTCCGACGGCTGGGGGATCCGTCCCCAGACCCCTGTTTGTAATGTGTTCGAGTTACACTTGCTTACTCAAAACGTCTCCCAAAATAGACATTTGCACTTTTTAACTATTGGTTTAAACCCTCTCCTTTTAGAAAAATCCTGCTTAAGTGCAAAACCAGAACACGGCTCTGATCTTTCATCCTAAGATATCTTTGCTCCATAAAAGTTCCTCTTTTGAAAATTTTTGATAACGTCATTGCATGTGATTTGTGGTTTGGGGCCCCCCCCCTAATAAAAAATCCTGGCCACGCCTATGCACAGACAGCATGGTGATAGTGAAGTAAAATAAAATGTTTCGAGTTAGCAGCCCCACATGATAAACGATTGCCATAAAGCAGTGATTTCTTTTCATTTTCAAAAAATTTACATTACCCTTTTTAAATTCCCAAATTACTCCTTTTGGGGTAAATACCCACAGGTTAAGAACCACTGCTTTAGAGGACAGTGATCACCCGTACAAATCTCTTGTTGGAAATTGCAAAACGCAATCAATTCATCAATACAGCGTCAAAAACAAAGTTATTTCGGCATTCTCACCCGTAATAACAATTTTGTGAACTAAATATAACAATTTACTTTTGTACCTATTTTTGATTTTACTTGACATACTACTATAAGCACGTGAAATAAGTTGCGGTAGCAGGATAGTTCATTTTCTAAAAGTAACGGCGCTATCGCTTCCGCTGCTCGCTCAAAAAAGTAGCGTCGCTACCGCTACTCGGTTTCTGTAGTAGCGGCGCTACCGCTGCTCAAAAAGTAGCGGTAGCGATAGTTACTGTACTGTCGCTATTTAACTAGATTTAAAAATTTTTGCAGTACTTGGATATGATATATTTGTCCCAACTTTTTTCTTAGGGTATAAATTAAAGTTTTATAGGCTGACAACAATGTTTGGTAGCGGAAAATTAACTGTTCAAAAAACTATGGTATCGACAGTCCGACAGCTTCTGTTAAAGAGATGCTGCTCGAAATCGGTTTTAGTAAAGAAATGAGAATTACTTGAGGTAGTAAAGTGGTGCCCCAAATCTGTTCCACACTCCCTTTATTCGCGAAAATACGATTTAATCCGTTTGACTCCGTACCATTGGCAACCCAGCATTTCGTAATTTTGTGACATCACAAAAGCCTAATTTTGCAAAAATTTCTCGCAGACTAAGAAACGCGATTACCAACTAGTAGCAGTGAGTAGCCCATAACCAGTACTTAAGTTGTAAGAGGGACGCAGGGGGACGCGTCCCTCCATCGAGATTTTGCGTCCCCCCATCGAGATTTGAGCGCTGGATGATCAGACGAAAAAGGGCTTGTCAGCACGAATGAATCCAAAAATTCCGGCCGACTATAATCCCAAATTGCGGTGAAGACCTTTTTTTGGTCTTCACTTGATTTAAGTGTCAAAAACTTTTCAATTTTCGAAGAAGACCTGCTTTTTTTTGGTCTTCACTCGATTTCGGTGACGGAATTACATAATTTCCACTAAAGTCCTTTCGCAACTTTCGTACTTTTGAATGCGTTTGGTCCAGGCTGCAAAAGCGTCCCACCATGCAAAATTTTACAGATTAAGTACTGCCTATAACCAAATCTAAAAATTTGATTACCGCTCCTGGAATCTGTAGACTTAGGATA